>JAMZAV010001307.1:0-173173 GCA_024449915.1 Sweltsa coloradensis
GGTGCAAAATGGTGCATATTGGGTGCAATAAATACATGTATTTTTCGTTTTGATATTTGGTTTGGGGAGGGGGGGGGGGGGGGAAAGGGGCAAACTTAATGCACACGTTTTCCAGAGTTTTTTTACATGAGGATTTTTATGAAAATGGTTTTGAGTTGTAATTCGCTATTAGGAAGGTCCCCTATTTAAATGGCCGCATCTCCGAAAGTGTACAAGTGCAAAATTTGGGACTTGGGTTCAAAATTGTGCTTATTGGTGCAAAATTATGCACATGGTTTTGAGTGGAAAATCGCATAAGGGGGATCAGTGTAAACTTAGCCTCCCCTTTTTGAAATGGCTGTATCCCCGAAAGTATTGGGGTGCAAAATTCGGGACTTGGGTGCAAAATTATGCACATGATTTTGAGTCAAAATTCGCATAGGGGTCAATCGCGAATATGGGGTCAGCGTAAACTTAGCCACCCTTGTTTTAAATAGCCGTATCTTCGAAAATTTTGGGGTGCAAAATTCGGGACTTGGGTGCAAAATTATGCACCTGGTTTTGAGACGAAATGTTCTGGGGAGGGGGCAGGTTTACGGACTTCAAAAAGTGTGCTAAAATATGGTATGAGTTTGCACATGAAATTCGTTATTTTACGAAAACCATTAACTTGGCTCAGCCAAAATGAAGTAGTCGGTAAGTTTTTTGTGTTGCTTGTGCAAAAATTGAGATTGGTTGAGCAAAATTGTGCAAAAAGTGTGCAAAATTCACAGCATATCGTAAGTCAAAATTTCATTGGTGGTTGTGCCAAGTTAATGGACCCGATTTTCAGTGGGGGACAGTAAATCAAAGGGACCAAGCCAACCTCGTAGGCCCCGACGCAATTTAAAATATAATCTTAAAGGGGCTAAAAACCCCAAAAATTATTTTTTACCACGTGATATGTAGCACAATACTACACTTAAATGACCGTTTAAAAAATTATATCTTGTAACTGTGATTTAACACGAATTTTTTAAATTTTTTTGATCCAGAAATTTGCGAAAATTGGTGTTTTGAGAAATTTCTTAAATCGGCTTGAACCTGTTTCTTTTTTGGTCCACATAGATACTAGAGCATAGTACCAATCTAAAATGCCCCTTCATAACATCGTGTCTTGAAACTGTGCCCAAATATACCCTCAAACACGCAAAAATATGAATTACAGAATCACACCCCATCTTGGTAATCAGCATATTTTGACCAAACTACTTGCCCAAATGACAAAACAAAATATAGAGAATTTACAGAAAAGGCTGAAGAGTACGTCAATAATGGTCAATATTTTTTTGGATCAAAATCCTCCAAGGTCACGGGGCATAAAGATCGTCCCCATGTTATTTCTTATGGGAGATTTTTGTCGATGGGACCTAGCTCGAAAAATGTCATGTTTGACAACTTTTTGGGAGGTCATGGTGGCCCCAATAATTTTTCTGTTAATTGCTAAATTCATTACTAGTTAGCCTGAATGAAATATATTTTTTGAGTTTAGCAGTTAAATACCCCTTTAAGCGTGTGACTTCCATCAAAATATATGCACTCTTATCAAACGTTTGGAGAAAAATATTCGATTTAATGTAAAGAAACATAATTATCATACAATATTTTTTTGTCGTCACTATCAATCAATCGTAAAACAAATGTTATTTCCAACGGATGTATCTCTTGACGTCAATCAACTCCCCCCTATGACTGTGGGCAGTAATAGCCTGATGATTGGGTTACAAGTTCCTGATCTATTGTCCTCGCGGGATTAGCTGGCTAGGTTCTCTGGATGATGGAGCTAAGTCTGGCACGTGACAAGGCAAACCGAGCACATCTGACGTATTAGTGTAAGAAGATCTAGGTTGAACCCTAATATCATGCAGTTCACTGCTGTCTGGATAATAACATCTACCGAAGTACAGTTTATTGCTCAAGACCATCAAATACAACATTTACAGAACTTAATACGTAACACTAAAATGACTACAATTATCATCAAAATATTATTTTCCGGGATATTTCGCCAAGCCGAATATACCTTATTGTGTTTTAACATTTCAGCGCAAACTGTGTGGGCTATCTCAGAGGAAAAAATGAAATAAAAAGCATAAAAATTTAACCCAAGTCAAAAACTAGATAGAATAACAATACATAGTTATCACAATAACAGCCAATTACCTTTATTACATCCCTGGGACTGTACGAATTATACAAATGCAGTTTGATTGTTTACACAATCCAGTTATTCTGGCTTTTAATTCCCACTCCTTGTTAATTCGTATTCGTAACATGAAAGAATAATATTTTTGTACGAAGTGCAGTCCACAAAGCATGAAACTAAATGCAAAAGTTCCGAACTGTTAACAATGATTGTGCGCCCTATAATGAAAGCAGTCTGGCAGATGTTACACGTACGTGTCTGTTTGCTCTCGACGTTTAATGAAACGTCTGGAATCCTGGCTAACCGCCCATGTGTCTGCGGGTTCGATTAGTCTGTACAGTGCGCGTCATAACACAACTGAGAGATGAAAAGTTGATCCGACGTGACTTTAACTACCTACATGGTTGCGTTACCACGAACACACATGAGTATCGTTGGTCTACATGGTTGCGTAACCACGAACGCACATGTTTTTGTTATCCTATTCAGTTAAAAAACGGATTTACAAAGGAGACAACTAAATAAATCTAATTACATATTATACAGACACAACAATCAACTACAGTTAATTAAATAATATTTGAAACAGTAATATTACAACAACAATGCAATAAAACAATTAATTAATTAAATTATTTGTCTTTTCAGTGCATAGCTTTTGAAAATAAATAAAAATTGTCTGGACCGGCGCCTCCACCAAATTCCCCAAAAATATTGTAAATATTGATTTGTTATCCCAATCTCAGGTGCTTTTTTTATCATCTGGTCGGCCTTCAAAAATCCGACCCGAAATTACTAGCTTAGACGTCCGCCGCTTTGAAGTGGGAGATCCGGGCTCGAACCCCTGTAGCTTAGGATTTGTTTGGATTTCGTCGGCTTGCCGCTATAAAGCACATATTTGATTACTTTTTCACTGTCACGGTGTTGAAAAATTGCCTTTGAAAGTTTACTTTTCATTTTAATTATATCCGTTATGTTAACTGGCATCTCATTCTAGCATTTATTTTAATTGCACATGTTACTAATACTTACTGAGCTTCCTTATAAAATGCCATTGCAATAGCATCCCTCGAAATATCATGGAAGCTTAGTATTGAATAGAATATTGTATGTTGATAATATTATGGCAAGCAAGTAAGTGTTTCCCACTCGAAATAAAACACTGCAACATTACATATGAGCCTCAAAACATCAGCGGGAGTGAGATGGGGTCTCAATATTGGTAAATCGGTGTCAAAACAGTTATTTTCCTGATATCTACATTTATTGAATGTACTGTACAGAGTTTTAAGCTTAGATAAAACTTGATCCCTGTCACTTACATGAAGTGTAAAGTACTTCTATTTCTGTATACTGAGATGACGTGAGGTGAGAAGTGGAATTGACATGACTGAGAGATTTTGAGTTTATATTTAGCTTGTGTATTCCACGTATTCCAATCGAGGCCTTGTCTTCGTCCTTCTGCCTCTTTCAAATACTATTTACATAATTAAATAAATCACACATTCAAAGTCAAGCAATGCGGTTATTCATCCTAGCCTCATTTCTCTCCCAACCGATCACTAGGATAATCAAACATGTGTAAGGCACGTTCAAATAAAATCGGGGAGCTTTCCGTTCTGCTGTATGCTTTCCAGATCACAAGAGTTAACGAACATCCAATTCCTTTTTGCGCTCGTTTAATAAATTATTACCGAAGCGTTTCTTCTATCCATGTTCTCTCCTAGCAATGGAATCTGTGGTACGTTCGATTCCTTTCTATCCAATAAGTGTCGACATTTTAACAATTCTAGTGTTGTAGTTAGAAAAGATAATATTAAATCATTATTTATAACAGTTTGTGGATAAAAATTCTTAAATTTAAGTGTAGATCTAACTTGCCTTTTGTATCTTGTTTGTTTTGATAATTATATATTTTTTTTATAACTGTTGACTGGAAAAGCTATTTCCCGAAACGCTGTTAAATATACATATCAAATGATGAAGAATGAATGATGAAGATGAAGAGTTTGTATTCACTTAAAAATAATTTCTGAATGGGCACGGGTACTCGAGCACCTAAAACAGGAAGCGAAGCTCACAGTTGTGCAACGTTGTAGTTTCTTCGTGGTTTGGTGGAGGTGCCGGGTCAGCTGGAATCTCCCAGTTGTTGGGGGTAGTTTTTCTCTTCTGTACCTCAAGGTCACTTCTCTATCATCCTTGTTCTGGGGGAATGTTTAATACGCATGTTAATTAGAGGCCAGTCCGGTTTTCATCATAGTCGTGACCTCTCACAGATGCACAGAGAGAGGCGGACGGAAGAGTGGTGTAATATATAAGAGAACTTCGCTACCTAAGTGTGTAATGTCATAGCTAGAGACAATGACGGATAGCTTTAATTTTTAAGAACGGTAGCTTGGCTTTTATTTCGTTTTTTATAGCGTTTATAGAAAAATACAACGGTAAGGAATGGGAGTTGTCAAGAAACAATTAAATTACTAAAATCACCATCGCAAAAACACGTTATTTTTTTATTTTCGCTGTAATTCTTTTAACTGTTAGACACAATCTCTACATTTCGCGAAATTACGTTTTTGTTTGTCTAAAACACTATTTATCGATTTCATTCTCGAAAATATAATTCCTCTTAAACCCATCTTAATCTTATGAAACGTCGACTGTTTTCATCGCGAATATCGTAACGTAAGTGCTACAAATCATTGTCTCTAGTCACAGCGTAGAACGTAGGGTTATTGGCACTCTCATGTTGCTATCTTCGAAGTAATGCCCGTACGACTGAACTATCGAAGCCGACAATACACATTGTGTTGATTTCTTGGCACGACGCTTCAACCGTGGCGTCAACAGTCTTAGGACCGATGATAAGTCCATGCAATCGTACGTCTGTTCCGCTTGAATGAGGCTCGGTTTGTCGCATGCCTACTTCGTCTGACTGGCCGCATGGCTGTTAACTTTAGTGTTATCTAGCTGGGAAACCAGAGGGTGGTTTACAGGCGGCCGCAGAACAACACAGTGTCAAACTCAAACAACTGCTGGCTCTACCAACTTCTCACACATTCTCTGCTCTTCTCAAAACTTGTGTTCGTGTTTCGCCACTTTGTTTTATCCTGCTCCTATTTCTTTCATTAAAAACATTCATTTAGGAAAAAATCGGCACCATGTTATCAAGAAGACTTTCGTTACGACTTTTTTTTCGCATTCATCGAATCTGCCTAATACCACAAAACTAATTCAAAGCACAGTTAAATACCATCGTTCACTCTAGACCATTTTGTCAAGGTGTGCAGGTAAGAGACGAAACGTTGGTGTTTAAAAGATAAAATTCTAAATAATTTTCCAATTGGCAGTAATAATATAAATATATATAAATATATTATTCTCAGAAAAATTCAAACAACTCGAAAATACTTGTAGTTTCTATGTCCGGAGCGAGCCCGGTCAAGAATCGCGACCTCCCTATAGCGTCCAGTAGCTATAATATTGTTTATCTCTGGTTTTATTGCCCCTGTAACGACCGGCGTTACGATGCACTAAACGGTATCGCCGGGTCGGGTGTAATTCATTACGTCTCATTTGCTTTGTCTCTGTCAGGCTACCCTGAGGGGGAAAGGCAAACATTTTATATTTTGACTGTAGGGGTTGTAGCTGTATAAATAGAAAGCAATTACACAAATTACTTCGGGGGTAAATGTATAACCACAGGTAGAACTAAACAGGAAACTTGGAATATTACGTCCTGGTTGGGGCGTCACAAGACTGGTCAACTGGCGGCAGATTTGCAACTACCAGCCGTGATGACGTAGCATGACTAGGGAATTAACTTTGATTCTGATAGGTTTATAATTTTTATTTATTTTTGGTGTATCCAGGGTAGGGGATTAGCGGGCTTTAGCCCCAACCAATATTTATAAAAAATATGGGAAATAATGAATGTTCAAATTCAAACTTTTCACCACTAACAGTTTAGGCCGTACAGTAAACCAAACGATTTCTTTGAGAGACTCGCCATGCGTAAAACCGCATCCAAAACAAAATTTGTTATGTGATTTTTATTTGAATTTTTATTGGTGGTTGTTTTTTTAAGTGCCATCTGTTTTAGTTTGGCGATAGCATTATTATTATGTTGGCTTTTTAACATGTGTGTTATTTTTTTTGAACTGATCACAACTATCGCATACGATTGCTTATAAGAATTACAATGCACATGTGACGTAAAACTTCCTTAAATATGTGAAAGTTATAACAATTTGCATTTCTGATGGCTCCTGTGTTCTACAGCGTATGAAGCCAATTGACGTGGGTTTGGAACTTTATAATCTGATTTCTTCTCATATTATCGCACCTATTCTAGTTGGGGTAGCAGCAAATCCCACCACCAGCATCACCACTAAAACAACTCGGCCGATAGCTTGTTGTGTTTGAGTCGTCCGAGGCGGAGATGTTCTCAGATGAAAGTACGACATGTTTCTTGGTTCGCCATTGACTCCCGGCAATGAGATCGTGTTAGTGTCTGTTAACACACTCGTTCTGATGCCGCGAGTTCTCTTCCTCCCATTTACAAGGCGTGACTTGAACAGGAATCACCACTAACTTGGACGAAATGTAGAAAAATAACATTTTCAGTTAAGTGAACCACTTTAATTTAGGGAACACAGCAAGATGTCAACATTTCTTGTTTCTAGTGTTTCTTGATTTTTCTTTATTGTGAAAGTTTGAATGAATTGTCTGAAAATGCATTAGCTTTACTTGGAAATCATGACCACTGCAGACACTAAATTTACCATATTTTTAGGACAGTGGAAATTCTAACTGCAAATTGCTATCCCATCTATTTTAATTGGATGCTTTGTAAGGCAACGGCGTCAAATCAGTTCTTTTATATTGAAAAGCTCAAAATATAATTTCCTCCATACAATTCGTGGACATTTCTCCATTCACAATCTAAATGAAACACGAGTCATATTTATAAAATACTTACTACACAGAAATGAAAGTGGTTATCACTTTATTCACAATAGTGATTTTGGCCGTTTGCGGTGGGTCTATTGGGCTTCGTTGTGCGTTTTCAATTAATGAGCAAAGTCGACCTTTTACTCAATTCTTTTTGAGAATATGATCTAGGTGCCCGTTAGGGCGCGCAGCCAAGCCGCGGTGCGCTACACACTCAAGCACCTTATACACCAAGCAGAGTTGGGGTGAATTTCGAGGTGTTACCCAGCCGTCATGTAAACGTGATGTGAACTTGAAAACTATCACAATCGAGGGGATTTAGGTACCTGACAACACATGCCAAATTTTATTGGGGTACGACCATTCCTTCTTGGTGAAAAAAATGTCTTCAAACATGCTCAAAATCACTTAAGGATGTTAGCTACTGCCTACTACTGCCTACTACTGCCTACTACTGCTACTACTGCTAACATCTAATACGTCGGCCGCGATTCTGACCAGACGGGTGGGCTACAATGTTCATATTTTACATGGACATTAAGGTTATAGAAATATAGTCTCTTTTGAAAAAAAAAGTTGAAAAAGTTTGTTGGAAGGCTTCCAAATAAAGGTTTTAAATAAAGCCTTAAACACTTGGCATATAATCAACAAGTAACCATAGTTTACTTGACACTTGTTGACGGTATAAGCAGAGTTAGGCGGGGAAAGTGCGATACGTAAACAAATGGCGGACATTTAAAATTTTTCTTCTTTGTGTGGAACGAGAAAAGGTGTCATTAAACTCTCATAAAACAAATCAGAAACCGTCCCTGGCCTAGGCCCAATTGTAGAAAATTATTTATAATACAACAATGTAGGTCTAAAGTTCCATTAGGCTATAGGACTAGATAAATAAAAACTTACACTACATGTTTGACAAGCCCTAGGCCTTTCTTAGCCAACCCTAGGCCAGCACAACCTTGTTTTGACACTTCCCGCACAAATAACTAGTTTTGATTACTACAAGCCTAATGCAGATAAACAATGGTATGATAGTCCTAGGCTATTCCAAAATTTACGGCAATAATAAGCTTCTTCTTTACTTTTAATCAACTCACGCAATCTCCTGTCACTTTTAATAAAAATGTAAAACAAAAGATGGTGAAAATTTTCAATATTCTTCTGATTATCTGATGATTTACATGGCTGTGGGTCAAGGCCGTCTAGATATATCGCTTCCCTCGTGTGGGTGCAGTGAAATAGGTGTAAAATTACATTAGTTGTGCGTTTGTTGTTACATGGGAAAGTTTTAATAGGATGTGAGTTGCCTAGACTTAACCAGTCCTTATACCGTCGTTATACCATGGTTATACCACCTATACCCAGGATGTACATGAATCCGGGCCTAGATATTTTACATCCTATTGTTATTGCTAATACCATAAAAATTAAATCAACTTTGATAAAAATATTATATTTTAACAAATAATTTTGTAATGGAACTTGAAAAAGTAATAAGATCACACACATAACAAAAACTTGTAGAAATACAGCCAAACCTTACACACTCAAAAGGAATGAGATCTAAAAAAAGGGCCAAGCTCATCTACCCTTCCACATTTGCGCATTCTTAATTCATAAACGTACAGTGTCCCATAACAGCATCCTCGAAAAGCTTGGCAAAATAGAATTTGCATGTTTACGTTTAAATTAATTACAAAAAAAGAACTTGGATAAACTACTACGTTAAATTAATAATCGCAAATTCTATTTTGCCAAGCTTTTCGAGGATGCTGTTATGGGACACTGTACGTTTATGAATTAAGAATGCGCAAATGTGGAAGGGTAGATGAGCTTGGCCCTTTTTTTAGATCTCATTCCTTTTGAGTGTGTAAGGTTTGGCTGTATTTCTACAAGTTTTTGTTATGTGTGTTTTATAGAGTCACTTATAAATTACCTTGAAACACCAACGTTTCGTGGCCGCTGTGGACCACATTGTCAAGGTGAATGTGGTCCACAGCGGCCAATAAACGTTGGTATTTAAATATATTAGCTATAATTTGTCATCACTTACTCGGTCTACCCCAAAACGTAGTCATGAATATGTATAACCGAGATAGCTTCAAACAAACCATAGAGTCACTATATTTGTTTGCAACTTATTTCTGAATACAATCTGCTTTACGCATCTTTCTACTCTGTATGGTAGTACTTGATATAAATCAAGTGCTCAATTGCTATTTTGATTTGACACAATATCAGCGTTCACCATTTGAGTCTCTGGCAACATTTATTTTCCTATCGAGCCATCTTGAAACTAAAAATAGAACATCTCGGGAGCAGAAAAAATAACATCAATATTCCTCGTTTAATTAGTTCCCTTTAAATTCAATTTAATATCTTGTATACATTTAGCTTGATGTTGTATTGTGACAAGTAAGACACCTTGCTATCTGCATGCCCATTCTCAATGTCAATAACGTCTGCAAGATTAATTGAAAATCACAGAACGAAAGTCGTATAATTTACAGATTTCTGATCGATCTTACACACTTTGATGTATAAAATAAGTTAATCTCCACGTATTCCATGTAATTTAATGACGGTTGATTGTTTTAGAACTAATCATCTAATTTTCAGCAGTCTGGCTTTCTTGATTCATTGGCATAACCATAATGTGTAGAAATAGTATGAAATTGAATACATTTTATTACACACACAGTGCATATTATTCTAAATAAATATAATCAAATATGAAAATCTAGATTTGTTGTAAACTCTTTCAATCACAAAGTGTGGCGGTGTGGTGGACACTACGCAATCTGTTTGTTGTTGCTTTGACGACTCCAATGTATCCGTGTACATAAACACCTATATCATACTTAAGTCAACATTTGAACCTAAACCTGGTGTATTCACAACACGCGACCAAGAGGTCATTAGGGATTTTCTCTACAAGAGAAGCCATAATAAACGCATTATTTTATGGCAAGGACGTTTCTAAGTAAAGTAATTATAAATATAATGAAAGTCCAACATGTAATTCCATTCAGCTTACAGTGGTAATGAATGTGTGCGCATGTAACGGGCGGAGTGGAATTCGTTAAAAACTTGTTTAGTGTTTGTAAAAAGCTTGGAGCTTTGGTCATACCGTGAACAAGATGGACAAATAACTAGGAAATAAAACAAAACGCGTCCTTGTAATACCAGCAGAGAAAGTTCTAAACAAAAAATTCATATTTTTTTACCTAACGACTGGTAAAACGACATGGTGGTAAAAGTTTATTAATTGCAAAGCTACGGTGGCAAAAAGTTTCATTTCATACTTGAACACTTGTGGCCGTGTCGTGTTGTTTATCCTCTATTTTCTAGAATTAAAATGCTAAACAAGAGAGGATTTGGTTTTATGTGAAATGTTGCATATTAATATCGCTAGACTAAAAGGATTGCTTTGACGTGTACATGTTTTTCTGGTTATTTTTTGTAACAGTGTCATGGTAAAATAATGGTAATAAAATTAAACAATTATAATCACGGGTGTACTTACATCGAAAATTGTCAAAATAAATTGTTTTTGGTGTGAATGTAGTCAAGGGGTAGCCTGGACCTAAAAACATTCGGTTGAGCACACTGGAATATTCATAATAAAAGTGTTTCTTATAATATGGGTGTATGTCTTTATCAAAGTAGTGTCGAAGAGGCGAGTAGTAGTAAATGTCCGGATTTCAAGCCCAATCTACATCAATCGAATCCATTAAAACAAAAAAGATTGGAAGAGAAATGATGAAACGAAAATTATATTTTTTAATTTTTACTGTCATACATACAAATATCAAGTTGTTCAAAAATAATACCATTATAATATACAAAACAAAATATAATATGTATAAGAAAAAAAAAACAATAGAACAAAAATAATAATAATATTCGACGCTACATCCAACAATCACCATTTCTTTTATTTAGATGTTGTTAGGGTCTTTGTAAAATGTTACTAACGTGCTGTATAGTGTATGACTTTCAATGATGAATAAGTAAATAAATGGTGTCGGGTAGTGGGTGGTCGGAATACAATCCCACCAAACTCTTGGGCCCTGGGGACTTTTAAAGTCGAATTCGATTAGAATGTTATAACAGTGCGGTACCTACACATCTTGAATGCTGAGATTAATAGTTTTAGTAACTAAGTGAAAAGTAAACATTATTGTCGGTTGGAGTGTTTGAACGTACTTAAATGAAATGTGGACTGAATTTCAACCTTATGAATTACGGTCTTCGATTCCTGTGACTAGTTGACCTCGTATTACTTACATTCATAGTAGTGAGTGCTTTACAAATCCCATCTCAGTTTCACTTTGCAGATGTTCAGGTCAGAATGAAATCTATATTCACAAAACTTTTTAAGTTAGAATGTTAACCTACTGAAAGTTGTAACGTAACAATTGTGAAGTCAGCTCTACCAACTCTTTAGTTTCGTTTATATTCGACACACGTTTCTAGCAAGTTGTTGTGGTAGCTTTACATGAAGCACTAGCCGACAATATTCCACTCGAAATATGTTGGTAACATTGAGGTTTGCCCATAGTAAACTCGTGGTTTGGACAAACTCTCGTGGTTTGGTTAGACCTTGTAACGCCGCGCCCATTTAGATTATGTTACATGTATTTATCAATTATATAACGTTTAACACGTAACCGCGAACTCCGCAGCCAGTTTAGGTCGTGCGATAGTGGTTGTTTTGTTATACATTTTCTCCATCAAGACTAGTACTTTTTAAGGTACTCTCTGATTTTTCTGGTCATAAACAAATCGAGTTATTAATTCCCTGTGTCGACTTCTGCACATCAACCGTGACGTCTGTTGGTGCGAATACAATTATCAGACCTACTGCAGAACTCCTCGCTGTGACGTTAGACCTTTGGAATAAATTTATTACCGATCGTAGCAGGAAAGTTTTTAGGTTTTTGCAATCACTAAACTTTTCTACTTTTCATCACCTTGCAAACAATCGGTCTTTAAATCATATATTTTTTAAAAGACTCGCGTGTTGTTTCCTCTATAAAGTCGAATTAAATATAAACTTTGCAACAGCAGCCAAAATAATTGAAATTTAACAGTAGTTTTGGCTTCATCATTTAATAAGCCAGTCGTATTATGAACGTTAATGAGACTCATTTAAGTAACTAAAATAATTAGTCTCTATTAAGTCAAGAGTGATCATGCATTCTTCCATCTTACAAAGAATCGCCATAATGTATATGTAACCTTTTGTATTCTTACCTTAAAAACGTCATTTTCATGTCGACGCAGTGGCTTGGAGCGAGTGACACCAGTAATGAAACAGTTGACCTGGAAATAATTTTGAAGGAACATTTTACACTTTAACGCAAGTCAATTAGTTTCAATAATCAAAAAAATATTTCTTATTGGTTCCAGTTCGTACTCTGATAATTCCTTCGATAGTTTATTTTAATATGATTTTACCAATTTCTCGTTTTAAAATTCTATCAATTATATATATATATTTTAAATTCTTGAGGTAAAAGTTTCAATTTTTTATTCACCACTCCTGGTATAATTGTCTTTAAAGAAGTAGAACTTAAGTACTGGTTATATATGGCTCATATTATCTCATTGTGCTCTAGCCTACTACAGATGTTGGGCCGAGTACGGGCTGTTTACGGCCTACTGCAGATTGTAAGTCAAGTGATTTCTGAACAAAGACAAGGAAGGAATGAAGGTTTGCTCTCTGCCAAGTACGTCATTAGGCAGTGAACATGACTGAACTTGCGTGCGTGCGTGATTTAGGTCAATTAGTGCGGGATAAATGTTCGAGATATAAAGGCGCAACCACTTGGCATTGCGTTTACGTTAACGCTTGGACTTTCAGGCAGAAAGCGTGAACATTTCGGTGAATAAATCCAAGGATATGCTAGATAATGTAATTAAAAAAAAACTTTTGTTCACATTTTTTCCTGGTTCGGGTTTTGACAACAAATATTCACTGTCGCATAAAATATTTACAGATGTTTGAGATCATGTATTCATATACAAAATACAAACTAATTACATGTACAAACGATTGTAATACGAACGATTGAGACAGACATTTTGATATGTTTGAAGACAAATGTATATTAATTAATCAATTCTAACACTTCCTTGTTTGATTATGATCTAATATTGTACATTTTGTAAGCTTGTCTTCGTTATTCGTTATTTTTTTTCGAAACATATATTAAGCATTTCTTTTGATTATCATGATGACTTTTTCGTAGCACTTTCCGCATAAAACACTGTTATTCATCACGTTCTTGAACACCAGCAAATATATTTTACATTTATTTCGAAATTTTCTCCTCAGTTCTGCAACATTTAGGCGACATGAATTAACATGTGTATCAATAATCTAGATTTACAACTAGATAACAACATAATATTTAGGCTAAAGTATCACATGACTATATTTTATTTTATTTTGTGTATCATTTGCATATAAAAGAGTATCATGTGATGTCTGATCATTTACTTCTCTGTATAGGCCTACCTTGTATAACCACATAATATTAACTTATATATTATCACCTGTGGCAACTGGTAATCAACCCCCTGTGCAGGTTTTGTCGTTTCTATCTCCATCAGGTTGCGAGTAATAATTCCGTGAGTATTCACAGAACAAGGCGCGTATAATTCTTCTCCGCCATACAGCTGACACTTCTGGTGACATTCACCGTCCATCTTGGAGGCAAGTGGGCTCTGATGTCGGTAATTTATAGCTTTGTTCACGGACGTTACAAGGGTAAACCGGATGTTTATGACCAGGGGCAAAGTGCTACCTGCGCAGAGACAACGTTTAACAAGGCTAAAATGCCCCTAATTATCCTAAGATTAGAGCTTGGACACTTGCACACAAAAATATGAAGTAGATACACGAGTTTGATAACTGTTTTAATCTCTTAGGATCTGTAAAATTAAACTTGATTGCATTATATCTGCTTGATCTGTTTCAACTGGTATTAGCAGTCGCTACTCATCGGTAACAACAGTGTACACACTTTCCAATATGAACATCTCCAGAACAAACGCAAACCTACAGAAGCCCCCAGGGGTCGTCCTATTCTTAAATCTTAATAGAAAACAGTAAATGAACGAAAAGGTTTTTAAGCATACGCACGCTTTAAGGACATATAGTTATTGATTCATAGCAATTGTCGTAAAAGTTTGCCCCGACTGGGGTCAAAATCAAGAGCGTATTTGGTTATATACATTGCAACATGGATTATAATTAATATTCCATGTTGCAATATATTTTTTTGTTTCCACCTGTATTGTTATGTTTATGATAACAATAACTTTGACGAAAACCATGTGTTTTCTCATCTGTTTCCTTGCATAGGTAATATCTAGTTTTACTGCGGAAGACTGGTGCATAATAACGTTGAGATTATTATCTCTAGTTAGCCTCGTTTTCACTCATCCCTTTGGCTGTTTACATTTGTTCCCTTTATCAATTATACAAGAATTAGAATAATGTAGCAGTCTAGCCCGTGATGTTTTCATGCGTTGATACGTTCCCCTAATGATTATTACCCATGCGAGCTAGCTGTGATGAACTAATACCGAGCCAGAGTATGTAAACCTAGCGTTAACCCTTGGGCCCTGAATAACCGGGATCTGCCCTTCCTGTGGAGTATTCACAGGATGAACAGGATTAACAGGCGTTTTATATTGATTTAAAATATTTACAGTAGACACATATATTGCTAATTTTACCAAGCTCGTATGGGAAATGTTTGTTTTTAACATTGCTATTGAAGTAATATTTTTCCCGTTCCTAAATTCTTTATCGAAAATACAGTTGATTGAAAATTATTAATTACTGCAATATGTGGCCTGCTGGGATTACTAAAATATGTCCATTGCTTTTAAATGTCGATCCCGAAGAAAATCTTACTGTCGGTTTCTACTTTCTAGTTCATAATTAGATGAATATCGTCATGTATTCTTAAGGTCATTCTGGATGTTGTCAGCCTAGCAGTGCGCATGCGTGTAGTCGCGTAATCACAAGAAAGTGCATCTCATCGTGCGATCGTCGCCATCACCCGCCAAGTCTTTTCCAAACTTTCCCAGACTCTCGGTTGGAAAACGTTCACGTTCCCCTTTAACAGAAACTCGCTCTTGTCGGAAAAGGGGTTGAATTCTTTACGACGAACATGAAAACCTACGTTCGACCGTGGCTGAATCTCGGAATCGGGTTTCTTCTCCATTTGTTTAATTATTAGAATGTTTAGAAGATTCAGTGATTGTATAAAGTTTTATGTTTATTTGAATCAATTTACCTTAATTTTGTTTTCTTTTTTCTTTTGTTTTCTTTTCCTTTTCTTTTTTCTTTTCTTTTCATTCCTCACCCTTCTTTTATATTCGATTCATTCATAAATTGCGTTTAATATCCTTTTTATTTGTTATTAAATTTGTTGAGTATTTAATGCATTGTTGTAATATTACTATTTCAAATATTTACTTAAATGTAGTTCATTGTTGTGTCTGCATCTATGTAATTAGATTTATTTAGTTGTCCTCCTTTGTAAATCAGTTTTTATAACTGAATAGGATAGACGTTAAATAAATAAATAAATAAATAAATAAATAAATAAATAAATAAATAAATAAATAAATAAATAAATAAATAATGTATTTAAGTTAATTATCCGTTAATATTTTCATCAATACTTTGTGCGTGCTACATAGAGCTGGATGATCTGCAGGGTTGTGGCGTTGAATTATCATTGCTCATTATGCGATATTTTGCTTGTGTCTGTTTAAAAACATTTTATGCTCTCATTATGCAATTATTCAGTTCAATGCGCTATACAAAACAGTGTCGCCATAAAGAAGATATTGCCCTATCGCCAGACGAAGTTTAGACTTCAATTAGTTCGTGAAACAACTTGGGAAAAAGTCACAATATCTGTATTCAATAAATTATCGTTCAGAATAAAGTTTTAACCCAGTTGATGTTTCTAGTCTCGTAGCAGACGAAACATAGTAAGTACGAAAAACTTTGTTAATCATCTGAAAATCCAGCACTTAAATAAAATACTAAATGTATTATTGTGTTCGTGAAAGCGTCTGTCTCTGTTGGAATTATCTCTAACGAACGTCTGGGAAAGTATTGGCAACCGTGGGTGCATGCCGCTGTGAATGTTGGAACACAACTCAAGATGACTAAGAAGAAGTCCACAAACACAACAACCCGGGAGAAAAACAATATTTTAAATTAGTTAGCCAATTGTTTTGACCAATTTTTTTTTTATGTTAGAGTTTTTACCGGAAACAAAAAGCTTTTGTTTAATATTTGGTTTTGTTCGTGTCAATTTCTTTCCAGACGCTATTCCAAGTACCTACTAAACAATGTATTCTTAAAAGTCAATTTATTTTCTCTTTCGGGAACACATTGAAGTAGATCCTACTTATCTTCAAACGTCTAGATGTGCTGTGGTCAACAAACTATAGCTCTAGAATGTTTTGAAGTTGTACCCATATAAACGAATCGGCGTAGTAATGCTTCAACTCAAATAGTTTCAAGACGAGAAGCCAGGTCTCGCTGAATCTCCGGGGCATATTTAACGAGCTCAGTGCTCATTCCAGAGCTCTTAGATACTGGTTCTCCAGTTTCTCATGCATGCCGGGTATTTTAAGTGGTTTCAAAGTGGATGACTGCTATGAATAAAACATTTATAATGAACTGTTACATCAATTGTACATTTGTATAGGAACTGAGTTTATAGTTGCCAAAATATACCAAAATAAATTATTTTACAGCTTGAAATCTCATTCAATTATCATTACATGATAAGGTATTGATTTCATTCAATGTTGGATAGGTTTATTGCTAATAATCAATCAACTGGCATGGTTATAGGCATCAATAACCAAATCAATAATCATGACTTCGATTGTGATTGATTGGATATTGTTTCCTTTTTGTAATCTAAAGTAGAACATCATTTCACAATTCTAATTAGTCTCCAGTAAAACCTGCTTGTACAAAGCTCTTGTTGCGCAACAGCAAGGTAATAAAATAACACACTTTGCTGAATCAGCACGTGTACACTAGTAGGCTATGAGGCAAGGCTCAATAGCCTGGACAATAGCTGACAGGACTAAACTGTGTACGTAATTAAAAAATCAGGCAATATTACAGAACCGAGTAGAAATACGTTGGTGAATGAGAAGGTTCCCCTCATTTCCCCCATCTTCACTTTTAGAAAAAAATCACTCTCTTACTGGTCAGTCTTATTGAGCCATGATTCACTATTGGTTGTATGTATCTCTAGATTAATATCGAATATTGATTGATACTATCGGTGACACTACATAAGAAGTATTAATTTTATACAAAATAACGCGCATTTGGTTTTGTTTGTGAAAATTGTGATTCTGAGTAAAATGCATGTACGAACAGTATATTTGTCAACTTTGTGTGTTTTGTGTATGTTATTAGTGTATTGGTGTATTGTTGGGACAATACAATCCAAAGCATTGGGTGAGAAAGTTCTGCTTTTATTTCCTGGCACAAAAGAAGGTACTTACTACACGTAATACTTGTCGCAACTAAGACGTTTAACTTTTGTTTTTATAAATATGTTTTATTTCAAACCGACAGTGTTAGCTCGCGCTCGACTCTGATTCGTGAGGTCCCGGGCTAAAATCCCGTTGAGACCGGCAGTCCTGACTAAAGGTTCTTTCCTAGGTTTTCCTCAGTCATTAATGCGAATGTAAGGGATTAAGTCCTCTTAAACACACCTCGGACACCCCTTCACAATAATTATCCTTTCCGCAACATACCTAGTTATTTCTCGATTTGATTAGTCGGGAAACACTCCCGTAGGTGTAATTGTATTTATTTACTACAATTTAGAAATTAAAATTAGAAGAGTTAGAAGTTGGGCATGAAGGCTGTGCACGCTTCCCACGAAACAAAATTACTATTAAAAATTATATCAATTTATTTTAATATGACACTCATAGTTGTTTTTGGCATAGAAAATAATTTACGTAACTAATGGTAAATTATCTATAATTTAAGTGTTAAATTAATGACAATTGTACTTTTTTTAAAGTTTATACTGAATCACGGTTGATTTTAACTAAGAACGCGTATTATACTTATTTTCAGGAAAACCCACCGATTGTTTACGTACAGCTAAAAATATGCGTCTTTGTAGCTATGTTCTGAACATTTCTGACCCTGTGTATTGTTGCAGGGCTGTCCAATATGGCCGGGGTACTGAAAGCTATCGTGGTTCTCTCTGTGATGCCCGGGCTCGAGTGGGCAGAGGGACAGAGGGCTCCATGCTACGAGTGTGAGGTTTACAAAGATTCACATCCACAGTCACGACCATACGAGGAGGTAAGTCGTTCTCACCCCATCTAACATGTATACCTGTTTTATTTTTACATGTGCACGACATTATTATATTTTTGAGACGAGAGAAGAATTATCATGCCGCCGTCGTCGTAGTCCTTGTCGTCGTTCATGTCGTCATTGTCGTCATTGTCGTATTGAGGGCCGGTAAGGAGAAAGGTGTCCCCGATGACGAGGAATGCCAGTGCTCGCCTCTAGTTTCGGGAAGTAAAATACTTCCCTACTTACTAGCGGGTGTTGGCGAGATGATCTTTGCTTTTTTTTCTCTCCTCTTACGGTCAGCGGAAGAATATTGTAGGCCATATCCACCTTGGGATTTAACGTGGTACCTATAGAACATTAATTTATTTTCGCGACTTTGTCAAAATATTTACTAAACAATACCTCGTTCACTATTTATCAAACAATTTCAGTAAACAGTCATTGTCCTGACTTCAAACTAATCCAGGTTGTGCCCAGTTTCAACTATACTATAGATAGCTATTATCGTAGTGTAACGACTAAACCTCGTGGATATATTTCATCAAGTGATAACGGTCAGATGTAATACCATAATCACTTCACGTGCGTGGCTAGATCTGATCCCTCGTCTAGCGCGAGATACGTTACAACAATCACTGGGATCCGGACTCACTCCCGTTGTACTTAGAACGTAATTGTCGGGTTTCCATGGCTTTTAGGCGTTGGCTAGGGGAATCGGTTTAAGTAGGATTTAACGTTCAACCTAAATAGGGCAGAGGTTGTTGTAATTGATCTCTATGTTATAAGGATCCATGTCAACTCGATTCGGTGACGATTTTGTGAATTAATACCTTGCTGATTTATGATGGCCGCAAAGGTCTCATGTCCGTATCCACATTCATCATTAACCTTTTCATATGTTGTTACTGACTATTCTGATACCATTAGATTTAACAGAAACTTTATTATTATTTATTTTAAAAGTTGTACTATCAATTACATAAAATTAAGGTTTTAACTCCACAGAAAGTTAGGAAAGGGCCATGAGAATTAAATTATTGTAATTATTAATTATTGTCAAAGGATT
Source organism: Sweltsa coloradensis (assembly GCA_024449915.1). Taxonomy (NCBI): domain Eukaryota; kingdom Metazoa; phylum Arthropoda; class Insecta; order Plecoptera; family Chloroperlidae; genus Sweltsa; species Sweltsa coloradensis. The sequence goes on from JAMZAV010001307.1 coordinate 19,570, forward strand.
AAATGTATTGTTTTCTATATAGATTCTAGATGTTTACTAAGAATAGAACGACTTCACATTTCTCCATTAAGATATTAATAGATAAAACATCCTTTTTATAGGGTGTCCTCACTGGCAAAATAACTAAAAAGATAAAAGTAAGTTACGAAATTGCAAACGCAAGCTCAGTGAGTAGATTAAAATTAATTGCAGATTGGTGTCACAAGAAACGGAAGCGAACTATCTATTACCGCAAATAAATGCTATATTTGCAGAATCTTCACTTCTTCCAATAAATAGAGAATTAAAAGCAGGTGAAATATGTCTGCGAGGTATAAAAGTGCTTCATTTTCTCGCGAGTAATTCTTCTCGGAGCTGTTTAAACCCCTGCCTGTCACTGTAAGTTACGTACATTATTTTAGAAAGGTTCCACCAATTTTGACGCCATGTTCCTTTACCGAGTTTCGTGTGTCAGGAAAACACAAATTGTGAATAATTTAGAAGGTACTTACTGCTGAAGAAAACGGAAATCCCCTTGAGTGTAGGCCTCGCCGCTCAGACGGCGAAAGTGATAATAAATTCGAACCTTGTGTAGACTTATGTGATGAAACTGGCTGGATAAATTAGAGGTGGTGTTTAATTAAGTTTTGGTTAAGTTGATTAAAATACTTGAAGCATTTCCTCTTTCTAAAAGTAAGTGTCAAAGACCGCACTCCATGTACAAATACCTGCTGCATTGAACTTTCTCAAGTTGTAAAGTTTAACTTTGTCTTGAAAAAAGTCCCTTTACGTCGAAACTTTTTGCTTCCATTCAGTATCGATTGATTTTATATCTGACTTCTTTTCAACTTTTATCTTTATCGTCAATCCGGTTGATAATGGTTTTCTCACACCACGGCGGAACTTTTATACGTCGTCGTCAAACTTTAAGGGGGGATTTAGTGAACCTACTTGCACCTCTCTTACTCAATGGACCGAGCAAGATACAAGGCCTATCATCGTCTTGTGCCTCTTGGTGGCTTAATTAAGTTGTCAATTCTTGAGGCATTAAGTTGTCAATTCTGAAAAGGCGGCTTAAAAAACAACACACATTACAACAGGACATATGTCCCACAAGCGCCTTTTTCCAAATATTGACATGAACAAAACAATTCATACAACCAACAATATTATACAATATAAAAAGTTACAACATTTAACATCAATACTATACTATTATACTGTACACTTTGTTTGGGGCATTAACACCTTGATATATGCTTATGTGAAACGTTTTATGAATAATTACTTTAGACTAAACTTTAAACTATTTATTATATAATATGAAAGATTGTTGGCTACTATAAAATCAACCGACAGTGGTGAACTGACTCTGGAGTTCACGGGATCGAATCTTGACACCGGCAATCCTTACTGAAAGTTTTTTCCCGAGGGTTTCTCCAGTATGCAACTTTACAAAAATATACACTTCTCTGGAGAGCAACCTGGATGATAATATACTATATTGAAGGAGTCTGAAAACAACCAAGTGGTGACGGAGTCGCGTTATATATCACATTTTGTTCTTCTATCCTACATTGTTTCTTACATGTGGTTTACCTAAAATCCAGAGATAAAAATAAAATAATATCTATACTATCATATTATCCTCTCCTAATCCATAAAATGTGTTACCAACAAAACTTTAAAAAAAGAGCTGAACCATTCACATCACGCCCCTTGGATCGAGCTCACCATTGTGATGTAATATTAATCCTCTGATCAGACCTCGACGTTATTATAGTGAGGGAACAAACAGTAGCCAATCCAATGGTTCGACCTTCCGCTATCAACCTTGGTTCTCTAGTAATTAACCCTTCTCTGAGCCATGTTCAGTAATTGGGAACCAGTGAAGAAGTCAAAGCTATAGCTCCAACAAACTTCCGCGAGAAAGTGAGATAGACAAAGTTTTCCCCCCCCCCCCCCCCCCCCCCCTCCCCTAGGATCGGATCACTCGGGAATCGATTCCACCCGAAGTGGGGAGATAGAGGGACTGACCCTACATTAACAAAGCCTGTCTTGTCTGAACGATTAGAGGTGACTTCGGCTGCACCACGTCACTTCGAGATCGTGGTTGAGCCTAGGGCTGACAGAGAGAGATCGCGCCGACAGCAGACACCAAGAACTAGGCGATAACTTCGGCGAGGCCGTCGGTTCTGGAAGGCTAAGTGAAAACTTCCCAGTTCGGGACGAAAAGAAACGTTTATTTGGTATTCTAAAACCCCATTTTGCGAAGTGTGAAAAGTTTTCGGTGACTAAAATGTTTGCATTATATTTTCCGGGAAAAAAGTACATTTTAACGGAAAGCGGCCTACTGACAATGCGCCTTGAGGTTACTAGATAGACTTGTAGGGAGCGCTAATAATTGTAAGAAAACGTCCACGGGCATTTTGAAGTTGCTGAATTTACATTTTGATTGAGAAAAACTTTCAGTTAGGATCGCCGGTGTCAGGCATAGACTCGAAAGAAGTTGATAGTAATTAATGTTCTTGATTATGAGTTCCCAGGTTGTACGTTATGAAAATAAATATGCCATGCCATGTAAATATTTTATCACATATCCAGTACTTTTCTCTTTAGAAATCAACCTATTGTAACGATGAGAACAAAACATTAAAATTTTAGTTACTTTCTTTTTTGTGAGATGAGAATCTGATAGGGTTTTTAAAGATTCTGAGACAATTAACTCAAAATAACTTGATTCTAAACGATCTACAGAATATATAAAAAAAAACGAAGCAGATTACCAAAGAACAAATTCTATCCGTGCAATCTGATCCTTGAAACCCTCAGGGTGGTTGAAGGAAGCCGCTGAGGCGGGATGAAAAGTCCATTGAAGAAGTTTGACTCAGCTTATGAATATGAGACAGGATGAAAGATAAATCCCGAGACAAACACAAATTAGGTGGTGTAGAATGGCAACATCGCTTGCTTTGTCAGAGGTGCTCTTTCTTGGCGGCTCTACAGTGTCTGCGCATAGCTGTCACTTTAACATGGGATTCTCAACCACTTGACTGTATACACGAGAAGCCAGCATCGCTGAACAGTGATCACAGTGGATTTGAAATAAATCGTATTTAGAGTCTACCCACTCAGTCATATAACTGATTTTCTATGGAGAACATTAATTTAAAGGCGACCAAGGCAACCCTGTAGGCGCCGACACCATCAACGAGCGAACAATGCCCAACTAGAAGTCGTCATATTTAAGTAGACTGTCGCGCTTTGATGTATTATATTTAGAGATAAGTTTTTTTAGCGTTTTAGGTTTTTGATGCTACATAATGTTTATTTTGACTCTACAAAATGCTAATTTTACTATAAATAATATTTTTATAACTATTGCGAACTAGTTTGGCAATGTGTTCTAACATTTTATGTGACTATTATATTGAATGGAATGTTCCTAATCCCTATAATTCATCATTTACCATTAGAAGTGCAAGATAAACACACCACATTTAGGGTTTTGGTAGAAAGGAAAAAATAAATGCTAAAAAATGCTAAATTTGACCAAACTCATGCTAAATATTCTAAATTTAAATGCTAAAAAAGGTATCTTTAATTATATTTTATATATATATATTATAATATATTATACAGTGCACACAGAATTATCGCGATTTATTTTGTTTATCTGTCTAACGTCTATCCTATTCATGCAGTTATACAACTAATTTCCTCACGAGGTCAATAAAATGAAATAAATGCACAGCAACAATGAATTGTTTCTCGATTTGGTTAGTCGGGAAACACTCCCGTAGGTGTAATTATACCAACAGTTGTTTTACTACAATTCATTGTTATTTACTACAATTCAGAAATTAAAAAATTAAAAGAGGCTGACTTTTTTAATTTCTGAATTGTAGTAAATAACAATGAATTGTAGTAAAACAACTGTTGAAATAATGATATTTCAACAACAATGCACGATAATAAGACAGAAATGTTAGTTAACTTATTATTCAAAATGTGTATTATTGTGAATTGAAGCGAATCAAAATTTTATTTGTTACACTAGGAAGCTTCGCAAACGCTTTTTCAGGCGCGTTGTTGGATGAGCGTAATTTTTTTTAAACAAAAAAAGCGTAAAATTGCGATTTTCATGAGAAATTATTTTTCGATTGCGCTCAAATTTCACACCAATATATTAATTCATAAAATTAAGGTTCTGTAAAAAAATCTTACAATCGGATAAAGCATGTAGGTGTTATAAATCGAAGAAATGTTTTTAAAAAAACGTAAAATTGCGTTATAAGTCGAAGAAATGTTTTAAAAATCGAAAAAAACCGTAAAATTGCGATTTTCATAAGAAATAATTTTTGGATTGTGCTCAAATTTCACACGAATATTTTAATTCATAAAATTTAGGTTCTATGAAAAATGCATCACAATCGGATAAAGCATGTAGGTGTTATAAGTCGAAGAAAGTTTTAAAAAATTGAAAAAAATCGTAAAATTGTAATTTTCATGAGAAATAATTTTTCGATTGCGCTCAAAATAGTGGCAGTTCTAAGTTCAGAGATTTTGAAGGCCTCCAGAAAATTTCATCGCAATTGGAGTATCGTTTTAGCCGGAATCGTGTTAACAGACACAAAAATACAAAAAAAACCACTCCGGATTTTTTCTCCAGTGTAGTGAAATCGAATCTTCGCTACGCTCATCCAATTAAAATGAATGAAAAATAATTGCAAAAGAAAAAGGGCAAAACCATTTAAAAAGAAATAGTGGTTATTTAGACGATCCCACTCAAAATAATAATATGAGGTTTATCAAAATTCTGAAAATGCAATCGTGAAAAATATCAAATATTCGCGGATGAAAGCAAGGAACTCGAATCTTTATTATTTTAGTCAAATCTGGATTTCTAGCGATATAACGCATCTCTGTGAATCTAAGTCATTCTAAGCCCCAGCCTATATACACTATAGATTTATCATGTTATGATATTCATATCTTAATTACAATGTCCATATCCGTCTACTTCCATGTCGAGATGTAAAGGGTGTGTTTTCACGTCCGACACCTGTAGAGGGGTAGATCTCACAACCCCTTTTAAGTTGTAGATGTGTTAGCTTCATTTTAAATCGTAATCGCAATGGAAATTGTATCATCACCATTAATATTATTACTAAACTATAGTTTGCTGCATTAAAGGGGATTTTACTCACAGTCTAAGAGCTCTTGAGTCTGTAGTAACGAGGTTGGGGATTTCATGGACATATTTTATTTATACAAACGATCTGACTCATTTAATTTTTCTCTTGTATTTCATATTTATTTATGTTGTATCTTATCTTTTTTGTTTCCTTTTATTTAATAAGATTTCTTTCTAAATTCAGCCGTCTCTTCTTCAACTCAGAAGCGACTTTATGTGATACTCGATAGGATTTAAATATTTGCCCAATTATTTACTTATTCTTTCGTTTGGAAACATTTCCAAGATTATGTAGTCACTCATTAGTGTTTATTCTTGTAAAACTTTTGTTTTTGAATTGCCATTTTCATTAGCAAGCAGATTTAGAAGAACTTGTTCAGGGGGAAAACAGGCAACGACAAAAGTTCATTAGTACCTGTTTAAAAAACAAAACTCAAGGTACAAATCCACTGAAGTATAGGGTTCATCATGAAAAATAAGAGCTAAGTTTTATCATTTAGTAGGGAAATTTTGAAATGTTCTTCGATATTTGTAATATATTATCCAAAAGAAAGCAATAATATTTTAGAGCACTTCAGACAGTTGTTCTCAATGAGAGCACCTTGCCCTCCAACAAGTAAGATTCAACCATTTAATTACCAGATTCAACCATTTAATTACCCGTCTGGGCCCGGGGTAGAATTCGGCCCAGAGCATGGCTCAGCTAATTGAAAATGGCGAGGAAAGAGATAAAGTCCATCTCGCAAACATCAGCTAGTATGTAAGGGAGTATTTTACTCCCCAAAACTAGAGGCGAGCTGCAGCAATCGTCGTCGGGAACCTTTCCACTTTTCATTGACAACCACTCCGACGACGACGACGACAATGACACCATCAACGATGACAAACACTATGACGACCGCGACGTGAGAACCCTCTTTTCCTCCCCCTACCCGTGGCTGGGGCTCTATGACCAGCAAGGAACTTTCCTCCCCATAACTTATAATCCCTTGGCTAGAGTAGCGCATTATGACCTAACAGTTGACGCACCCTAAAACCTAATGAATCCTATCAACCATTCATATTCAATATCAGCATCTGTGGATTAAACCTTGACGAACGTAATACAACCTGGATACAACAATGAAAGGCAGCTAATTAATAAAGATAAAATTACGAAAATGTATTTGAATCGTGTTATCTTTTTTGTATCACTTTCTTTGTTGGTAAATGTTGTAAAATTTACGAAATTTTATTGTTATATGAGTGAATAAATCAAAACAAAACTGGGACAAGCTTGTGCTGTAAATACTTATCCACAGGCGGGCCTGGACGTGTTCAGAGGACATGAAGGATAACGCTTCGTTTCTCTCTATTTATTAATTTATATATTTATTTATGTATTTATTATTCTAGCAAATACAAAATTAACAATGAAAAAATACTCGATTTCGAGTCCCGCACAGGGTTTTAATTATACTAGAATCACTAATACGTCGTTATTCTCAATGTAAAATCATACAGCAAGTTTGCTGCCAGTATGTAACGGTACGCATCACCAGATTCCCGAAAAATAAATCGAAAAGTAATCAGCCCCAAGCTACGCGCCACTGGTCACCACAGCCAGCCCTTGTAGCGCGAATACGGTGGCCATTGCTACCTTTGATGAGGTAGGCCGGATAAAAAGATATTTTCGAAAAGCCCTAAGTGTGGGCCTAAACTTTAATTCCTATTTCTCTCCACTTCGTTCAGATTACTCAGCGCGCGAACGCACCAAAACGCGAGGACTATCAAAGGGAATTTTTAAAACCCTCACCTTATACGGATAAAAATAACCTGCCTTGACAGAAAAAGCTTGTGAAATATTTCCATTCGGACGAAACTAGCGCTGGTTTAGTCTACCTATTTCGAGGCAATTTGAAATGCAATGATTAAATTTGAAAGATCTAATAATAACAAACGAATTATTAACGTATAGTCCTATATAAGCAAGACTAGCACTTACTATCTATATGTTCCAAAATTAATTTGTTCCAAAATTAATTAGTCTGTAAACTTAAACGTGATAAAAAGTATCAGTTTGCGTATTTTTGAGGCAATTGCGAAGAGTGATGCACAAGGATGCACACAAGTATCTCCCTAAGATAATTCAATAAGACAACTATAACATTTTGTACTTGCCAATTGCCTTACTCATCTAACCATATCATATGGCTATGGTGGTGTGGTTGGACGATTTCAAGATGAATAATACTAAAGCGTAATTTTTAATTGCCCTACTCTAAAGATTTTAAATTCTTGTAGCAATACCGCCAGCACAGCTGATGGTATTAGAAACAGCGTTTTGCCTTCGTGTGTGGAATTTCAGACTTGTTCTCTCCGTGTAGTAGGACACCTACAATGGGTAGGACCCCGTTTGTATTAGTAGCATTCTACGCGTGACGAATTTTGGTGCTAAAACATTGGACATTCCCTTATATAGATTTCCTAGTTAAAGCACTCTAAACATAAACGATGGCGTCGGCGCCAACAGGGTTGGCTTGGTCTGCTTTAAATTTAATGTCCCCCACTGAAAATCAGTTATGTGACAGAGTGGGTTGACTCTAAATACGAATGAATTGATTTATTTTTGCTTCAAATACGCAGCCAATCTCCGACATACAATCGTTAGTCTGGTTCGACTTTTGTTCTATTTACGCCAGATAATCAAAAATCAATCTTTTACAATGGCCAACCAAACGTATCCATATGCTAAACAACTTTATTAATTGTTACACGCAATATGCAAAATTAACTACACCCATTGAATGTTAGCATTAGATAAATGAGTTTCGCCATGTTATTTAATACAGCTAAATTTATTCATGTACATACATACACGTCCGTTCCCGTATTCCAAGCCGACATTTTAAATCGCGTCTAGTTGGTGTAAGCTTAATGAGAGTCAACTGTGACGCCTTCTGCCCGTGAATTACCATATGAATGCAGTTTTAATAGCTGCGGTGGGATTGCTGAATATACATCATGCTCCTGTATACATAAACGCCACTTGCAATAAATTCGATTCGGATATTCGATCTAGTTTTTTTTTTTTATCCTTGCGTTGGTATTCGTATTCCGGTAGTAGAGCGCATGCGTGCTAGTTAATGTTGTTTTACAGGGGAAAATATCCAAATTGAATTTAAGCTCTACTGCGGAATGAGAGTAATTTGATTTGTCAGGAATAAAACTGAGAGAAGGAAATTAGAGAGATATGAAACTTGCCGGAGTTAATGATTGTTATTAAAGGAAAAATCCAAATGAAAAGTTAGGACAAACTTTTGTCGTTACTCCGATTAGATATATCGAACCTGGGCGTCTGGGAATCGGTATTAAAGGCAACCAAAATGCATTGACTCGATGAGAAGTCAGTGTCGTATCATCGAACCTGGGCGTCTGGATCGGTACAGTCGCAACCAAATGCATTGACTCGATGAGAAGTTTCAATGGCAAAACTTCCTCCGTCTACCTGTTTAATCAAGTTAAATGTAAAAGTAAAAGTTATAATAGAATTACCCTACTTGAAACCAAAGCGGACTGGAATTTAAAAAGTGCTTCTAGGAACAGATAGTCACTGGCTCTTCACAGGCGAATTACACAGGACTAGCCATGTCATGCTTTCTCGAAACTACTTTTCATTAGCATTATTGTTCAAAAAGCATTTAGTATTTTAATGCTCTTTTTATTGGTATTTATTATTCAATGGTTGTGTATTTGTTAAACGAGTATTATATAAGCGTGGAGATAATACATGAGCATATAAACAGTTTAAGTAAGTATTCTACGTTCTTTAATAACTCGCACGTCCTTGATATTAAAACTAGTCACGTCAACTAGTTTAACTTGCGATGAATGTCTTCACTGCATTAGAGTTCTGAGGTAACCACGTCCTCGCGGTCTAAGGGTCGGCGGCTCGAGAAACGATGCAGATTACGAGGTAGGAAATTAGCTATTCAACTTGAGTGGGCCATTTCAAAAGTTTTCGAAAACAGTTGGTAATTGTCTTTGCAAATCGGGTAAATGTGTCCTGCATAAATTTTCTCTACCAAAACTATTTTTAAACAAACGTTAAGAGATCGTTTTTCCGCAAGAAATATTTTCTGATATCAATAAAACATTAAAGAAAATTGTTCTTAATGTGCAATGAGTCTAAACAAATATCTTTCGTCGGAGATATTATTACTCCATTTGATCCGAGGTCTCCTGTGTGTGTGTACCCACGCGGGCAAAAGTAAATCGTGGGCCGTACAAAACACGTGTTAGACTTCCAACTCTGAAGAATCAGACAATAGGTAATATAGGCCTACTTAGATGAATATATGAGTTATCGATAACAAGAGATATGCAGGCAAGTTAATGAAGGATTCCATAATTTTCTTGTTCGATCTCAGTCCTCAAGAATATGTATTTTATAAACATATCAATGAAATAATTGTTTAATTATATTTTGTGTACGAGTGGGCTATCCCGCTATATTATACTTCAATTCTACGCTCTACCTGGGAAAATGTTTCGTTATCTTCGGAATACGAATAAGTCCTCAAAACCGTCACTCGATTCCGCGATTCCACGAAGTTTTTATCTTGATTTGCTTCCTGAATTTTGCAAATATTTTTTTATTATTTGTTTTGTTGTTTTTATTGTTTTTTTCACTAAAGTTTCAAATATTATTAACTCTCTAACTTAACTATATATTGTTAGTGGGATCGTCTATAAATTATGTTATTAAGATTTTACTTTTATTTGTTCTTCTTTCTTTCTTTTTTTACATTTTTTATATTAATTTATGATTATGCAGTACCTTGAATTGTAAAAATAAAGTAAACATCAAATTTACTTATTATCATTTTCGTGAATCTATGTTTGTTTACTTATTGTTAACTTTGTAAATCAGTTTTTGTAGATAACGTTAAATAAATAAACATAACTAACTGTAACTTCTGAACAGATTTTGCTTACCATTTTAAACTTGTAATCTTTTTGTAGCGTAACGTTACAAAATAACCTCCGGCGTTGTGAGAGATATTTGTTACATCTACATTTATTGTTTGTCTAGCTAGAGTGAAATCCTTGCGATGAGATGATTTGTGAGCCTGCTGGGAAATGGGTGATGCCGTATCGTTGTAAGAAGAGGGGGGGGGCTTTCGTCATGGTTGAGTTCCTTAAATGCGATTGGGCAAAACCTCCCGTTTCACAGACTGCGCTGTTTCCGCACTACCTACTTGTATAGTTTGTGAGAGTGCTTTCAGAATAGCTAAATATGCTATTCTGTCTCGCGTTCAAGACGAAACAAAACGTTCTCCTAGGAGTTTTAGAATACGCTTTGCACCGACTACGTCTCAGTGCGACTTCATATTGTTTTGTTTGTCTGCTCAAGTCTCGAAGTGAGTGTAAATTCAACTCTATAAACAATATCGCAATGATCCACTCGGGAATTGTTCTATTTGTTATTAAGTGGGAAGTGTGGTAATTATGTTGGTTGAGATGAAACTGTAAGGCGCTGTTATAGTAAGACTAAATTCCGACATTCGCGCGTGACTTTCGATGTACCCTGGAAGTTTAGTCTGGATTGCCGCCTGGCCTCAACCGAATCGAGATTTCACAAATGAGACTATCGGAAGAAAACTCCGGGAACTTCTTTATGTAACCTGCTTGTAACCGTTTGTGGAGAGTAAGCAGATTTATCCAAAGATAACGATATAATTCTTATTTTAGTAGCATATCTTTCTGATATCAATACATACATTTGTATTTTGTGTCTGCCTACAATAACTCGCAACTGACTTTCAGTGGGGGACTTTAACTAAAAGCATACCGAGCCAACCCCGTCGGCAAACAAACGGTTTTAATAATGGCCAACCAGAGATCGGGAACAGTGTTGGGCACGATTCACTAGTGGGCGACATTGGAATCAACAAATCTAAATCGGAACAACTTTATAAAATGTATTATGTTATTCTTTGTAAAATTTCGTTGTTGATTCGTACTCCATGTGTTCAAATAATAACATACTGTATTTATACGGGAGAATTCAGTAAAAATTTGAATTTTATTTAATTTAAAAATCATTACTATTTAATATTATCCAGAAATGTAAAATCAACTCAATGGGGGATAGAACCCGGGTATCCAGCTTACCGGGCAGACGTCATAATTTACGATTGTTGGTCATTGTAAAGTAGAATACCAAACCAGAAGCTTATTCTTGGTTGTAAGGAACCAGCTTTGGCTGCATGACGCTATAATAGACGGTTTTAATCATTGCGCGAAGATTCCAACAAAAGCGAAAGTTATTTAGCTAATGGGTTTGCGTGACTACCAGAGTTTATCTTGATATTTTATCCGCAAAGAAAGCTCAGCGCCCACAAAAGCCTCAAGATTATTATTTAGGATTTAATATTATGATGTAATGTTTTAACACACATAACTTTCTAAAGGCTTAGAATCACTACTTCAGTAGATTTTTAACTTAGGCCAAAACATGGCGTTTTAATAACCTTTTTATTTATTTATTTATTTATTTATTTATTTATTTAATTATTTATTTATTTATTATTAAAAGTCTTATACAGCACGTTAGTACCATTTTACAAAGACCCTTACTACATCTACATGAAATAAATGGTGACAATGAAATGGCAAATGATACTCTGAGATAAAAAGAGGTGGTTATGAACAGTAAACAAATATATCAAAAATATAAAATATTATACCGTCAATTGAAATATTTAGACGCGAGAGCGAATTAAGCGGCATGGTCTTAAGCCTGAATTAAACAGTTCAATGTTTCATCATTGAATTTAAGGACAAAACACAATCAAAATGTGCAAAGATAATAAAACACACCAATACCTCCTTCATATGATTATATTTTGTCCTAGAGTTCAAGGATACTTGAACCAAACATTGAACCGTCTAATTCAAGCTTTAAACCAAACTCAATAAGACACCATTCACGTTTATTGGGTTGTGTATGCCTCTTCGTCAAACACAGGTCGAAACAATCAACCGATTGCAAATATTACATAAATATCTCAAAACAAATTTGTGAGTTATAAAAACCACTCAACTGAACTTTAACCTGGGTCACCTACTTAAAATATTGCAAATTTCAAGCAAGCAACCCAGGTTAAAGTTGAGTTGAGTAGTTTTTATAATATACATTCCCGGGTTAATGAGTGTTGTGATAATTTTATTTTGTAATGAATAATTCAATTTATGAACTAAGGTTTAAGAAATAAGATTTAATAAACAGTGGCGACTGTACTATTTGAGAGCTTCGTTTGTAAGTTATTGATTGAATTCGAAGTCTCAGAAGTTGTGTGACTAACAGTTTCTTACGAGATTTTAAAACATTTTTATTCCTGCAGACATCGTATACGTTATACGAAGTACACCTATAAAGTTTACCATTACTCTTTTTGAGCTAAAACTCCTACAAATGCTTCGTTCGATTTCCCTCAGAACTTATCTTGATCAAAATGACCCTACTACCCAATTTCAGCTTAAACTTCCCACATATATATTTCAGTGGAAATGCATCCAGTTCTCTATTCCACTTTAATAACACACAACAAATTCACATTAAATTATCTCCAGTCTTCTTTGTAAATCACCTCAGATCTATATCGTCGGGAACTTACTCTTTGACGTCCTCCAAGTGCATCTTGAGCCAGAACCGCGACATTCTAAGACTTTATTGAGAAGGGCAAAGAAACTTCAGATAGGTTGAGCTAGGCTCTCGATCCTTTCTCAGGTCTCCAAAGAAAAGCCGATGATTTAATAACTTTTCCGTATCACCTTAAATATGGTTGTTTGATCCCGGATAAAAACTGTTCCAAAGTTAGAAATGAAATAACTCATTGTTTGTTTGTTCTGAATCAACAAATAAAAGCTTTACTTTTGAGGGAAATATACAAGCTTTGTGTAGGAATACAAAACCAAAACCCGGCTCGATACGGTTGAAAATACCGAGGAAAACACAATGTTAATTACTTACCTTTGTGTAGCCACATCCATTAACAAATTACTTTCAATTTCGCAATGTTTTGGGTTTTACTTTACGCCATAACAGGCCCCTGAGGTATGTGTGCCGCTATGATAATTAAAATATTTAATTTGGTGGTAAATCCTACGTAAACCGCTACATGGGAAATTTCTTCGGGTTGTGCGTGAGTGATACGTAGGCTGTGGTTAGACGTGGAGGGTCCGTGGTAGGATGACCGTGGCTCAGACGAGGGGGTGACGCGTAGGTCTGTGGTCAGGCGCGGAGGGTCCGTGGTAGGATGACCGTGGCTCAGACGAGGGGGTGACGCGTAGGTCTGTGGTCAGGCGCGGAGGGTCCGTGGTAGGATGACCGTGGCTCAGACGAGGGGGTGACGCGTAGGTCTGTGGTCAGGCGCGGAGGGTCCTAGGGAGGGTGATGGCGTAACTCACCTCGAACAAGGGGTGTTGTTTGCACAGAGAGTAACACGGCTGCAATTAGATGGGAGAGTGTTCCTGTCACTTTGGTAACCAAATAATGTACTGGAAGGTGGTTTAGTGTTTACATGAACGAGAACGGATGTGATTTTAATTATAGACTAAATGTTCTCAACGCAAACCAAGGGGATGTTGAAAATGTCGATGCCACAAACAGATTTTGAGTGCATACTTTCTCACATCACAATGCGTTTTAGAAACTTTCCAAAACTAATGATGCGAGTTAGTTCAAATTAAAATAAACATTCTCAAGGTAGATATCGTTTGAATTTATTTAAATAAAATATGGTAAATAATGTTTCGTATGGTCTTGATGTTCACCCCAATGACCATAGAAGAGTATATGCTCAACTTAGACCCGGCACCTCCACCATTCGACCATTCTGTTTTCGAAGACAGGGATCTAAATGCGGAATTTCATTTGTTATTTATTTATTTTTTAGCTGCTTGGGCGGTAAATAAATATCCGTATAAGCTTAAACATAGGGTTCTTGGCAAAAATTAATTGTGTTCGTTCATTTCTAATGAGTTGAAGAATAAATTGATTTCGAAATATTTGATGTCATTAAAAAGCTTAAAAAGTTAACTGAAATAGTTTTAAAGTTTAATTGAAATTTATTTTTAATGTAAATCATTTTGAAAAGGAGATGACGTTTTTGCATCATTTGATCAAAGAACGCCAAGTTCTTTTATTGCAGTATCGGATAAAATGCACGTTGTCATTTTTATTCGCATATTAGGTACTCGAATTTCGAGCAAGTGGATAAAGAATAATGATTCTATTCTGGTACCTAGTATGGTCCCTCTTCTTAATCTTCACCCCGTATGGCTCTTCGTCAAGACTTCGTTCAGATCGTCTGTTCAAGTTCCGACCAACATTGTTCGATTCGACCCACACTTCAATATATCGATTTCCAATGAAGGTGACAAACAATTTCCGTCCTCTCGCTTCTCTGCGAGACGCGAAACTTTGAGGGGCGCCCATCCAGCTACAAGTGGCGCTGTGGGAAGAAGACGACCCCGGTTGAATAACTTACCCTAATGATAACTCTCTCACCGCCCGACCTTACGCAGTTGAGAGCAGAGCTTGTAAGCGTCGCGGCGATAGAAACTTTTTGATTGATTCTACGTTTGATTAATTTGTGTGGCTCGTTGGTCTTGTTGTTAGCATATCTGCTTCCAATGCAGATGGTCCAGGGTTCGATTCCCGCCAAAGTAAGAAGTTTTTTAACTTCTGATTTGGACTTAAGTCCATCAGTTCGTGTCTTAGGAGTTTGTAAACGGTGACTTTGGAGCCGTCCTAGCAACAAAGCACATAATAAATTCAGAGTTGTTCTGAATCGGCCTAGTTGATTCTGGCGTTGATCCGCGGGTGTTCCATACCACTGATTGCTATATTTCCTATTAAAAATATCGATCTTTGGTTGATTATCGCTCACTCGTCGATTGCATCGTGGCCTATACAGGGTTGGCATTGGTCGCTTTGATTTACTGTCCCCCACTGAAAATCAGTTATATAACTGAGTGGGTAGACTCTAAATACAATTTTTTTTTATTTGTTTAATTATTTATTTATAATTGTTTTATTGTCGACTTTATTCATGAGAGATTGAGGCCTTTAAGATCTTCTCTTCTATCCAACCTTTTAAAACTAGCGTTACCCGGTGTGTATTAGTATTCAATATTTGTCTGGTGGGGGGGGGGGGGGGGGGAGAAACATGATAGTTTAATGGCGCGAATGTCTTGTCTCCATCAAACCTCGCCTGCTATTTTTCATTGTATTTATTATTTATCAATTTAATTATAACAAAGTAATTATAATATAATCCATTTGTAACTTACCCTAGCCTATACCGGTGTATGAAAATAGGTGCAATGTATTCACATGTTTGTATTTTTAATTTTTCACGCTTTATTCCCCATAGTTCTGTACCATTTTAGGTGATTTGTTTAAATAATTACCTTTTGTCAATTGAATATGACTAAACAACGTATAAATTCCATTATTTGTCCCTACTATTGCGGTATTTCGTATACTTATAGAGAAAACGTATGGAACTGCCGGCGCTGCAATTGTCCTGTATGATATTCTCAATTGCCACACGACTACCATACCAGAGAATAGAAACATTCCAGCATTAATACATAATATGGAAAGTTTTTTTTTAACTTTATAAATATGTTGCAAGGAATGTAGGAAGTTAGTAGATGCAAGTAAACATCAATATAAAATTCTGTTGCGAAATGGTAACGTTATGTTTTTGTAAAAAGTCTTTGCGTTTGATGTGAGAAGCAAAGTAACTAGGTGTATGGCAATGTGTACGTTGCTGATAGTGGAAGCGCTCGTGAATGCGAACCGCAGCCCTCAAAGAGTTGACGTAACAGGAAGTGTTTACTTCTTTGGAAACGCAATTTCTTTGAAAACACATCCAATGCGGTAGATGGATGGAATACCGCCGCTGATACAAAAAGCAAAGGAAATTCATAGAGGTCAATTTTATTGCACGTTACATAACATTGTGCGCTTCTTTCCTTTGATCTGTATTCTCTCAGAGAAATGCGGTACCAGTTGTGCTTGATAACAGATGCATTCGTCTTTAGTTTTTATTAGAAGGGACTATATTTAAGTTTTTTAAAAGTACTAGAATCTTATTTATCTATCTTTGTAGAAGTTATACACTACCTTAGATGGAAGTGATAATATTTTATACAATTCAAAAACTAAGGCCCCTGCCCGGCAAGTAGAAAACCAGGGTTTAAGTACCGGACGAGATAGATTTCATAATGTTTGGATTGTCATAAATATTATGAACACCCTTTAATTGAATAACGCGAGCTTGTTTCGTGTACTTAATAAACTTAGCCCCACTTTGATATAATTTGATGTTGATGTGTTTGTATTGACTAGACAATAAAAAATTAAATGTTCTTTTTCGTTTTTATAATACATTTAAAAATATTAACACTTCTATTGTATACACTTTTTTAAATTTACACTCGTCCATGCATTGCTTTATACGGCACTCATTACTATGCAATATTTAATTGCTATATTTGCTTGTGCCTACGACGGTCGTACCACAAGTAGAATCGCAATGTTCTGGACTTATTACTGTATAATTCCGTGTGTTGTGCGTGAACCATTACACGAGTCACGAACAGACAGACAGACATACGCACGAGAACATTGCGTTAAGTTTGTCCCATGGGGATGTATCGTGCTAAACACAAATTCTACTGGGATTCGTTCGTTGTGAATAATTCAATCTTATGACTGGATGTATGATTACTGGACTGGCGTTTATCAGGTAAGTGAGAGTGGGGCTTCCACTATTTGGAGGCGAGTGTGGGAATTTAGTGTAATCCTCTAAAATAATATTTCAAATCCAACGCCTCTTGAAAATATCAGATTGTCACCATGGTATGCGAGTTTAATTAAAAAAGTAGCTGCGGCAAAAGGAATTAAGTAATTTTAAAAGTTACTTTTTCGTTTCGTTTTTTCTTTTCTTCTGTATTTACGTAATTGTCTTTAGTTTTGGCCCGGAAGGCTTGGGTTTGTTTTTGTGCCTGGATCTGGGGGTTTAATCGTCGGACATAAAACAGGCACACTTTCCTGTGGACGCGAGTTTTAAAGAATTAAAAATGAAACTTTTTCAAGGATTACTCGTGCATTGTTTTTTGTAATCCATTTCGTTATGAAATATGCAGCATAAAGCCAACAAAAACCGCAGTAAAATTAAGCGGCCTTAAATAATACCGCGGCTTAAACATAAAACTTTCCGCATGTGTGTGACATTACTCCTGGTTCTGGCTGGTTCATGTGGACGCCGATTGCAGAGTAACACTCCCAGACAACGCGATATAGTGGCTGACTCTCGGATTTAACTCGTCTTGCTGTTACCATTTAGAGAAAATTACTATGTTGATATATATCCAATTTTGAGTTGAAAAGAGGTAAAAATGTGGGTAAGTATTTATGCAAAGTTACCTTGATTTGACGACCAATTTTTTTGAATCGACATTTCATATTGTGATAACAGTCATTCAAAACACATGTATACATTTGGCCGAGTTGATATGATAAAATGATGAATCAAGGAGCCCGAACAAATATTATTTTACAAAATAGAAATATTATCTTCCATGACGGTTAAAAATTACCGTTTTTCTGCATAATTATTAGTTTATACAATAAACCGACAGACGTTTGGTTCTAGCGTTAAGGACTGTGATTCGTGAAGTCCCGGTTTCAAATCCCGTTGAGACCGGCAATCCTGACTAAAGGTTTTACCCGACGTTTTCATCAATCGTTAATGTGAATGCAAGGGACTGAGTCATCCATCCCTTCATAATAATTGTCCTTATAATGTCTAGTAAGACACCTGAAGAAGGGCATGCATTGCGCCCTGGGCAGGTTTCCCACGATAATTATTTATTTAACAATGTTCAACGTTCATTAAAGGTTTAAACGATAATCTTTGCTAAGGCAATCACGTTGTCTGCTCTCACTAGTGTATATGGATACAAAACAACAATAAAACCCCGTGTTCTTGCGTCAGCATGCCACTTTCAAACTAGTCAGTCATGGAAATTTAAATTTCGTTGCAGGTTTAAGAGGACCAACCAATTGTCGCTGTAACGTATAAAAACTCTCGGAAAATACTTCACAGTGCGTCCTCGACGTGAAACCAGGCCTCCAGATCAAGAGGAGCGCTTATTCCACACCCAAGATATCGTCGTGTGCAACCTCCATTAAGTATGGATCAATGAATAAAACCGTTTTGCCACTTATCTTCACGAGTGATCATCCCATTCCTCACGCACGAACTGGTCCCCACTACTAGTAGTGCTGCGCTCTCAGAACCTGAGGCTCTCAGTCAGGTGCCCGAAACAAGACCACAATACACACGAATAACACAGTTTGGTGATAACTATGTAAATAACTTTTAAGTAGTTTTTGTGTAGGAGAAGCTTGCCCCCTTTCAGTGTCTAGGATTGACGAATCGTCTCGATTAGCGCAAGCGCGTACATATGAGGCGTTAAGCCCAATGTCAATCATCAATCATCAATCATTAGATTGACAAGGAAATCGTTACACGTGTGACTCGCAAAACATCCACATTCTTTAGGATTTCGGCTTATTAAATTACTATATTATTCTATTTCTTTATTCGCTTTCACTTTCAATATTTTTTATTTTTTATATTACCTTTTTTCGATTTGGCTAATGTTTCCTCAGTGTAACTCAAACGATTTGGGTTGATTCCTACTACCAGCCCCCGGACATTATTTACAAAAAAACTAAGTATGTACATAATTGCATTAAATAAATAATATAGTAAATTAAAAAAATAATCAAATGTTAATATGTGTTCAAGTAAGTAAGGAATACCAAAGCTACAGGCTATTTTTTTGGATTGCTGATGACTGGAATAAAATCTGACTACATTCTAGAGCATTGCATGCTAGTGATGAGTCATTATATCGATGATAACGACATCCCACAAACATAGCATTGCAATTGTAAAATAACATGAAGATGAATTGTTTTAGCACAACGTTGACGTTAACACAACATTGACATACATTCGAACACAAATAAAGAAGGTTATTTTATTAGTTTAAACAAATACACCATCACACAAACATATAGAACGAGTTTGAAATCACCGCTTCTTGTTTTTACATAGCTGCAATCAGGACAGTGTTTGAAAAACATTACATCTAAGCGGCCATTGTTTTATTCTAAATTAATTAATAGATCTGGAAAATGAACAAATACGCATGTTAATTATAAGGTTTTATTCTTGATTAAACAAAGCGTTATTTCCAACTGGTCCAATATGAATATTTAACAGACTTTTGATTGTATTTCTCCTCGCACATTTCGTTGGTACGCGTGCATCCGTCCTAGCCGTAGATTGTTGGCCGGCAACATACACCATCAGAGAATAATTGTTATGTTCGAATCGAGTTTAACTTCCGGTTCGGAATGTTGGACAAAACATCGTTCACCGGCTGCAACGATGATTGCGATACGGTTTTGGGAAATGGCTCTGTACTTTTGTAAATTGTTGTATGGAAGGAAAGAAGGAAGCTTTGTCTGTGTCAATATGCATCAATTTTCAGTACATTAATGTACATGAACAGTATACAAATACATTCTTCATCATATTTTGTACGATTTGGGGAAATTTGAAAAAAAAAATAGCCTACTATCTTCATAAAAACCTTTTATGTTAAGCATTATGATCGTCCGGAAGTTTCTGAGTCTGAGGTACATCTAAGTGTGGTCCAAGTTTCATAGTTGTAAGATGTACCGTTTTCTCTGTAGGCTCTTATTCCTCTGCGTCAGAATTACCCAGCTAGCCAGCCAGCTAGCCAGCCAGCCAGCCGGAAGGTTTGAAACGATGTTGAGGCACTTTTTTTTTATCACAACACGGGTTATCGGATCGGGCTGATTTTTGTTTTGGTAGGTCATGGACCACATATCAGGTCATATACCGAGTTTCAAGATTGTAAATCTTTCGGGGCGGCGTGTGCAGATAGCTGAAAAAACCAACTCGGGTAGGCGTATACAGGGCCGCGAGTTTTGTCAACTAAGCAGTCGCGTGCGCTTGGCTGCGGGCGAACGACCGTCGCCCTAGATAACAATACATAAAATAATAATAATAATAAATGACATGACAAAATGACGCTAACGTGCAACGTAAAGCGCGTGTAAATTCGCTAATACGACAACTGTCGGATGTATGTTATACAAGTTAATGTAGCCTCATAGTCATAGTATTACTATATTGTAGTGTTGGCTCGAGCGTAAAGGGCGCGACTCTGATTCGTTGGGTTCAAATCCCGTCGAGACCGTCAATCCTGACTGAAGGTTTTTTCTGAGGTTTTCCTCAGTCGTTAATGCGAATGCAAGGGATTAAGTCCTCTTAAACAGTACTCGGACATCCCTTCACAATTGTCCTATCCGCAACATACCTAGTTAAACACCTGAAGAGAGGCATGAATTTCACCCTGGGCAAGCTTCCCAGAAAACTTATTTAATTATTATTATATTGTTACTATAACCCTATAACTACTTCTGTGATTACTCATAAAATGTCATTTTTTCTGAACTACTGGTTTGCCAGTGGATTTTAACATTGTCTTATGTTTGTTACTACTGTCATTTTATTATACGCTACATAAAAAAATTGGTAAATCTGTTTGTTCCCCAATTTTGTGTTAGAAGTGGTTCAACCCCCCCCCCCCCTTCCCTCAATATATTCTTACCTTGCTTTTTTAGCGGGTTTCTTTCAATTCTCCTGTTTTACTATTTGAGTTTTGAGAGTTGATTAAACACGCTACTTGATACTGCTTTGTTACCTAATCAAACCACTTTAAAACACGCCTATAAGCTCCAGTTTAGAAAGATGAGGTTCTAGAAAGAAAAACACATTTCATCATAAGTTTTCACCGCTACGTTACGTTTTCGTTTAAATTTAGCTCTCATCTCGTGCTTCACATTTCTTATTTTAACTGAGTAAAATATTTTTCCATTATTATAATAGCACATAGGAGATTCGTCTTGAAAGTACTTTTACATAAATTGGGTGGCTTCACCTCTTCATTCCTGAACGATGTGTTTTTATATGTGATGTGACATATTATCTCGTGGGTTCTTTTCTTCAGCAAACAAGTTATGAACACGTAATGTCTTTATTCTTAGCGTGAAGACGGCTGTTCTAGAGTTCTCTTTCACCCGTACATGAACAATGATATATTTAACAAAGATGACTTGGTGTAGTACAACTGAATTTACAAGCACATAATATGAAACAGATATTATACCTTTTAGTAGCAGTTTTTAACAAAATTAATTTGTGATGCTAAAACAAACATATTATAATTAAATTAAACAAATATTATTAAGAAAGTCAATTATACATAAATGCAAAACATGTTACTTATCGACGGTATGAGGGATAAGGATATTTCAAGTTTGGTTTTCGTGAGAATATTGAATGGAAGTCTGAAAGTAGATTATAGCCACCCGGACTGGCAGGCAGGCATACTCGTGAATCTATTGATTGACTATTCAGACTTGATATGTTGAAAAATATGAAAACGTTAGTGGAAATGGTGACCCCCTTAAGAGGGTTTTTATTCAATTTCATAAATAAATCAAATAAATCTTGACTGTGACAGTAAGAAAGGTTGTCGGTGGTAGTCTTCTACAATTTATCATGTGATTCGTGGCTATGGCAGCCACTAAGTCACCGTTTACGTTACATTCGCTAGCGTTTAATATAAATGAAGAGTTTGTCTGAACCCCCTTGATCATAAAAAATCGTTGCATTAAACGTGTATACGTGCACACTCACATGACTATTGAGGCATATCATTGATTGAGAACTGAAAGCACAACCTATGAGAAGAGATGTGAAAAATGTTTTTTTAAAGTTGAAAATTCACAATTTTTCGTTATTTACCAAAAAACTATTTGATAATGCACAACAACAAAAAAACAAAAACAACGCCTACCTTATTTTTAAATTATCACTGTTACAAATTCCAGGAATTAAATAATTTCAAAGAAAAAAACACATGAGAATGAAAATCAGTTTGAATTTTAAGATTCATTTCAGCCTTCAGTTTTCAAAGTTTCCAACAGTTTTCACCAGGATTAATTTCGACTACGTACCCGGCACCTCCACCAAAACTTTGATTTTTTTAAATTTCGTGACCTAATTCGCGTTTAAAGATATAATTGCTAATTTCGCCACTAATTCGCGGTATCAACTAAAATATCGCGAAAATTCGCGAATTGGAGATTGATACTATTCAATCACAATTCAGATGATTCATGTGCAAACTGAATTTGAAGGGATTATTTCAACTTTAAAAAAAAAATCGCGAATTTCGTTCTCACCAATTTTGCACATCTCTACCTATGAGTTGTGTGGGTAATGGAGTTCAACATGAACCCCTGTGATGTATACACGGCGACAGAGGTACTTGATATTCAAAACACAGCCACGTACACACTATTATTATTGTTTTAAAAAAGATGTTATCGAAATATCTATGAGATATATAATAAGGTTTTAACTCATCGATATGACATGTTTGAAATATGTTAAATATTTTGTTGTTTATCAAACGGCTAATGCACGTCTAGATATAAGATGATTTTCTACGGTTGAAGGACGTTGATCCATCTGCAATAATCGTGTGCGTCAATGGGCCACGTGTAATTTGTATTCATCTTCTTAATTACTATTAGTCAGTGGTCAATTAACATTTGGAAAATGGATGATTAGCTATTGAAGTATAATTATTTTTCTAGCTTTCATTTCTTTTTATAAAATTGTCTTTAAATACAAAATTTATTTACATAATTTCGTGCACTTTGAGCGAACAACAATCTCTTTCAGCATAATGAAACTCTGAGATTTTACAAAAACTTTTGTTTTAACTTAAATTCCCTACATACATCAGCATTTAATTAAAAAATTAAACCAAATTGCTGTTGCGAATAGAATTAACGATCATAAAGCAAGATATTTTTTCCCTTTGATGACAAAGGACATGGCGACATCGTCGCTAATTACACGAGTCGACGTGCGAGGTCCGCGCGGCGCTCGGCCGTGGCTTCCGCGGGCTCAAACGAGCTTGCGCTGTGTTAACTTTACGCCCGGGAGACTCCCTGGAACATCACAACAAACATTATCAGGACAACCTGTTACCATTGTCCTTTGGAACGCACATCAGTTGTTCCATAACGAACATTTCTTTCTAATTTATTGCTTCAAAACCCAAGTTGCCGATTTAAAATTAAACTCCCATAATTAAAAAATAAATAACAGCACACCAATGCAACAAGGTCGAGGTGTGCTTCCACTGATTATTTGAAGGACGATCCAGCTGAGCGGATACCATAATATGCGATTTGATAAATAATCATACATTTTTTCCCTGACTGGAATTTGAACCCAGATAACCTATAGGTTTCCAGTGCTTCTCAATTGCTACTTGATCTACAGGTGTCATAGGAAAATGTAACTAGCAAAGAATAGTTTGTCACTAAAATTAGCTCCCTTATTCAATAATTAAAATTACCTTTGTACCACATGTAATAAATAAAAATATGGTCACAACACAATTTACAAGTACATGGAGTTGTTAAATTTAGGCAATCCTGACTGAAGTTTTTTCCGAGGTTTCCTCAGTCGTTAATGCGAATGCAAGGGATTGACCCTCGGATATTCCTTCACAATTGTTCTATCCGCAACATACCTGCTTAGACACCTGAAGAGGGGCATGAACTGCACCATGAAAAATCTTAATTTTTAAAAAAAAAACACTACAAAAACACATACGAGTGTATTGAACTAATAAAATATTTGTGTTTATTTTACAAGACTGCGTTCTCCATCGGCATAGCACTTAACACTACGTAATTATATATGTATGAACATTAATCGTTTCATTATTGCTCAACACCTTTTAGAGTATCACGTACCTTCGATGAGATATTGCGTGATCGGTATATTTCGTCGCGTTATTTCGTCGTGTCTGTATGTTTCAAGGTTTCAAAGATCACGTTCTCTTCTGTTTGAAACGCTGCACATACAATCAATCCGCCACGATGAAATATTACATGAAGTACATAGTTTAGTTGAAAACTACAACAATGCCGTTCTTCGCACACAACGAGTCCACAGTTGAGATATACGAGCGAAATATTCTAATTTGTTGGCCGGTCTGTCTGGCCATGTACCATCCGCCCGCATCACGTAGAACCGAGGTCTGGACGCCGGGCCGCATACTAAGCCCCCGAGATGATGTACTGCCCTAAATCTGACCCTCTTCAAACCACACAGCACTGATGGGGGAACTATGGCCGCCGTCAATCACATGGAAATACTTGCGCGAGAGTAGAGGGGACATTTCAGGGGTTGTCTTTCTCTCGGTTTATATTTGGTAATAGTGTAATTAATTCAAGTTATTATTGTATAAAACCAACCAAGGCCCGAAGATTGGTTAGGAGCTACATTTTCCGTTCTTCAAGTCATAATTATGTACGTATTTCCATAAGATTTCCTGTCATTCTATTCCTTCATACAATCACGTAAACATGAACGTGCATGAACATTTGTAGTAATCATTATAGCCCTCTGTCATATTTTCGTAAAAATTAATTAAACTTCATCAAACGTTATTTTAATCAACGACATACTATCTACTTTAAAATAGATTCAATTCAATTCTTGTCTCTATTCTAAGCGAACTAATTATCCTTCAAAATTCAAATCGATATTGGATGTAGTAATACATGAACATCGATGTAAAAAGTACTTCAATAATAAAAAACAATCAAAGTTCCACTCGACCGCTATCCGGCCGAGCTAAAGAGCGTCGCTACAGCTCAAGGGCTGAACTGTCCTCATTACTCGAGCTCAGAACCCGAGGTATTGTGGTCGTGATCGAGAACTTCGGCCACAATAAATGTTCATAAACTCCCCCCCCCTCCCCCCCCGTACAGGGTTGTACGTAGAATAATACACCCGCTTGACATCTTTGTCCTGGCTCCATGACACCTACACTTGAGCCGTTCTCAGTCTATGACACCGGTGTACACTGGAGTAGCACTTGAGAGGCACAACATCAATCATGTTAGCTCACTAACAAGCTGACAAGAGCAATCTAGGCCAGGGGTATAAAAGAACAAGGCTCAACTAGAACGCCAGTTACTTGCTAGTGAATATTATTGTGTTTTTTTTTTTTTTAAATTGAATTATTATTGAATTCATTGAATATTATTTTGACATGACATTATTTATTATCTATTTATTAATACAACAACGGAACTAAAATATATTCCAGAATATATTGGAGGTAATAAAAATACAAAAACAATCCACAGAACCCCCCGCCCACAAAAAAAAATGAACAAACAAACAATACAACAGTTACACACACAATATGTAATATACAAAGATAACAATCAAATATAACCGCTATAAAAGTAAATATAATTACATTATTTTATTTTATTTATATTATAAAGATTGCGAAGTTTTCCACCTTGTAAATGAGACTACAGTGTAGAGCTGCATGGTAAAATTACTATTTATCATGGACTGTCATGTATCACACAAGACGAATGTCGCCCATTTGTGTGCTCCGTGTAAACATAGTTTTACTACATGCTCGCGCTCAGTGGTTTAAAACCTTGTTATGTTCTGTTCGTTTACCGTCGTCTATACAGGTTGATGAATCCAGCACGTCGGACGTTTCAGGCGAGACGGATCACCGCACGCCTCTATCAGTCAAGGGGCTGGCCACAGCTCACAAGCTACTCTCAAAACCTGCACTTTCACCTGATCATGCATTCAATTTAGAAAATAACTGTGCACTTTTATATAGCTGAACAACATAAGTAATGTATGTTAATAATACTGTCTATAATATTCACTATACTCAAACACATCGTAAACTTGCTTTGTACTTTTACTTTCGTATCATCTGATAACACACTGGCAAAATGAAGCTGACGACTGACACATGCGATCTAATAAATAAGACCACCGTGTGTTGCGAATGCTATCGTTATCTGAGAAGTAAAAACTATATTTTACATCTCGTAGAAAACCTCCCAGAGACTATAATATGTGCTTGCTGTCTTCATTTGATGTGCCCAAGGTCTGTTTAAAAGGACCAAATCCCTTGCAACGACTGATGTAAACCTTGTACAAAACTTTCAGACACTATTGCTGGTAACATTGATCTTATCCGAGATCTCCCGAATTAGAGTATCACGCTTGAGTTACATCTGTCTGTTCTGTTACTGCAAACAGTTCCTTTTTTTGCAGAGTATGTTCTTTTTTTTAATCAAATGTGATTTTTATTTTATTTACAATGGATTCATTTTATATAAATTAACTTTTTATTTAAGTCTAATTTTGTTTTTATTTATTATTTATTTAATGTTTTCAATAATATTTTCAAGAACGTTATTTCATGAGCACACGTCTACTTTTAAATTAAAAGAAGTATATTTTGTATAAGATATAAGGAATTATTATTATTATTATTTGCCAATGGCGAGACGGTTGTGCACCCCTACGCCGATGTAATTGAGTGGGGGGGGGTCGTGTCTCGCAACCCAGGCCGGAGATGAGTTGCAGCCGATCCGAACGAGCGCAGCGTGATGGATCATGGGCCGGGGGAATTAACCGCACGTCAATATTTGAAACTCGCTATAATGAGGATGACAAATTATTGGAATCGGATTTCAGCTGATCGGTGCTTGGATTAATATTTCACAGCTGACAGCGATGAGGCGAGGGCGTTGACAACTTCTGATTCATTTCAGTTCGGTCGAGGAGATTTTTTATTCTTTCAATAAATGAGGTCGGGGTTTTAATACGTGAGTACGTTGGCATTCGGGAAACAATCATGTTATAGAAACTCAACGGTTTATTTTGTGTTTTTAAAATTCGTCTGAATTTGTATTGTTTTTGCTATCTAAAGTATCAAGGCTAATAAATTGGTTGTTACATAATATGTAAATAACAGACAACCCTTTGCATTTAAAAAAAATTTCTTGCCATTGTTCTACCACAACCACATGTAACTTTAAATGTACATTATTGATGAGATATTTGGTATACTGTGTCATATCATAAGCTTTATAGAGACAGCAGTGATAATAAAAATCAATATTTTAAATAATTTGAGATTTTTAAGCTTCATGTCAATGTAGTTGTTATAGTGTGTTATATATTCTGTTCTGAACAGTTCCTGTTTTAGCTTGTCGATGGAAGATGATGTGTAAGGATTTTGTTGATAAATACGAATATTTTACGATCCTCCTTTTTTAATCATCTACGTTTCATTCTTCCTTAATCATTCTACATTTTAAAATAATCATTCTTCACGAATTCCTTCATCCAACTCTTTATTGTCAATTATATTCCCGAGCAATAAAGTCACGAATCCAATATTAATTCATTTACCTTAACTCTCAAAGTTGAATTCGGAGGTTATTCTCTTACAGGATGAGGGATAATTTCGTTCTCTGGACCTCGAATCTCGTTCCTGTCACCGACGCAATTACACAATCGCGTTACTTCATTGTTCAGGCGATATTGTTTCCGACCTCGGCAAAGAAGAAGTGACACTTGACACGAGATGGAAATGGAGCGGTGTCACCCTAGCCAACTTCTCAGAACAAAGGACATAAATAGAGCTGAATAAAGCTTTGGGTCTCGGACCTGTTGCACACTCATCGTCAGCACAGATGTTCGGAATCTTAATATACGATGCAATCTTTTTAAAATCTGTACATTTATAAAAATAAAATTGTGTTTGGAAGGTTTATTTACGTTACTTTGCGACAATTTTGTTAATTTACCCATTGTTCAGTCTTTTAACGTGACATGGCTCATTTAGCAAAGATTGATTACAGGGCACAAACAAATTAATTATTTTGTTCTGTATTATTCATTAAACATGTTTTTCGTTCGCTCTAGTCCTATCTTCAAAATGTTAGCTTATAAAAAACAAACTTCTAAATTAAATTTACGCATTTTTACTTTCGATCAACTAGTCTTTATAAATATTTATAACTTACCTTAGATGTTTATTTATTTATTTAATTAATAATATTTGCATATATTAGTACGTCACTATTTGAACATGTAACATTAAAAATAAATGCGATAATGACAGAAAGAGCATCTGCCCCATATTACGTCAGTCGAAGCATCTCTCAATTTTATCTTCTGGCTTCTTTACCGAAAACCTTTTAATTCACATTTTATTGGTGTTCTGTCAATCGCAACGTAGAACTTTTTGTAACTAAGGAAACCATAAAACCTCGTACGACTCTCCATAAACATGTTATTTGTCACTGTGCCCCAAGTCCTTATATTCATGTCAAGGATCTCATATTCTCATGCTTTTTTCGTAAATAATATCAGTATTTGCCGAAAGTAGAATGTATAAAAGTTCTATATTAACTATCTCAACATCATCATCCGTCATAATGCTGGTAAGTTAAATAGATCTGAACTTAAATATTATTTACAAACTTTCATCTCCACAGTGCTAACAAGTCTGCCGTGAACGTTAAACACAATTCTTTGATTCTCCAGTGTATATCACATGTAAGTTAAATTGTTTACACTTTTGGTGGAGGTGCCGGGTCCATGATTAAATAATTGATATTTCATTGATATGAATTGTCTGTTGTTTCTGACGTACTAGACTCCTAGTATCATGTTATGGCGTCGGTCTTTTAGTCCCTCGTACGACAGAGCTACATCTAGTCTTTCTACCCAGGGCCTAGGCATGAAGTAGAATGCTAACAAGTCTGCCGTGAACGTTAAATACAATTCTTTGATTCTCCAGTGTATATCACATGTAAGTTAAATTGTTTACACTTTTGGTGGAGGTGCCGGGTCCACAAATAAATAATTGATATTTCATTGAAATGAATTGTTTGTTGTTTCTGACGTACTAGACTCCTAGTATCATATTATGGCGTCGGTCTTTTAGTCCATCGTACGACAGAGCTACATCTAGTCTTTCTACCCAGGGCCTAGGTATGAAGTAGAATGCTAACAAGTCTGCCGTGAACGTTAAATACAATTCTTTGATTCTCCAGTGTATATCACATGTAAATTAAATTATTTACACTTTTGGTGGAGGTGCCGGGTCCACGATTAAATAATTGATATTTCATTGATATGAATTGTTTGTTGTTTCTGACGTACTAGACTCCTAGTATCATGTTATGGCGTCGGTCTTTTAGTCCCTCGTACGACAGAGCTACATCTAGTCTTTCTACCCAGGGCCTAGGCATGAAGTAGAATGCTAACAAGTCTGCCGTGAACGTTAAATACAATTCTTTGATTCTCCAGTGTATATCACATGTAAATTAAATTATTTGCACTTTTGGTGGAGGTGCCGGGTTCACGAATAAATAATTGATATTAACTTGATATGAATTGTTTGTTGTTTCTGACGTACTAGACTCCTATTATCATATTATGGCGTCGGTCTTTTAGTCCATCGTACGACAGAGCTACATCTAGTCTTTCTACCCAGGGCCTAGGCATGAAGTAGGATGCTAACAAGTCTGCCTTAGACGTTAAATACAATTCTTTGATTTTTCAGTGTATATCACATGTAAATTAAATTATTTGCACTTTTGGTGGAGGTGCCGGGTCCACGATTAAATAATTGATATTTACTTAATATGAATTGTTTGTTGTTTCTGACGTATTAGACTCCTAGTATCATATGGCGTCGGTCTTTCACTCCCCTCGTACGACAGAGCTACATCTAGTCTCTCTACCCAGGGCCTAGGCATGAAGTAGGATGCTAACAAGTCTGCCGTCAACGTTAAACACAATTCTTTTATTCTCCAGTGTATATCACATGTTAGTTAATTATTTGCACTTTTGGTGGAGGTGCCGGTCCACGAATAAATAATTGATATTTACTTGATATGAATTGTTTGTTGTTTCTGACGTACTAGACTCCTAGTATCATGTTATAGCGTCGGTCTTTTAGTCCCTCGTACGACAGAGCTACATCTAGTCTTTCTACCCAGGGCCTAGGCATGAAGTAGGATGCTAACAAGTCTGCCGTCAACGTTAAACACAATTCTTTTATTCTCCTGTGTATATCACATGTAAACTAAATTATTTGCACTTTTGGTGGAGGTGCCGGGTCCACGATTAAAAAATTTATGTTTACTTGATATGAATTGTTCATTGTTTCTGACGTACTAAATTCCTAGTATCATATGGCGTCGGTCTTTTAAGTCCCTCATACGACAGAGCTACATCTAGTCTTTCTACCCAGGGCCTAGGCATGAAGTAGGGTGCTGACAAGTCTGCCTTAGACGTTAAATACAATTCTTTGATTTTTCAGTGTATATCACATGTAAATTAAATTATTTGCACTTTTGGTGGAGGTGCCGGGTCCACGATTAAATAATTGATATTTACTTAATATGAATTGTTTGTTGTTTCTGACGTACTAGACTCCTATTATCATATTATGGCGTCGGTCTTTTAGTCCCATCGTACGACAGAGCTACATCTAGTCTTTCTACCCAGGGCCTAGGCATGAAGTAGGATGCTAACAAGTCTGCCGTGAACGTTAAATACAATTCTTTGATTCTCCCGTGTATATCACATGTTAGTTAAATTATTTGCACTTTTGGTGGAGGTGCCGGGTCCACGATTAAATAATTGATGTTTACTTGATATGAATTGTTTGTTGTTTCTGACGTACTAGATGCCTAGTATCATATAGCGTCGGTCTTTTAGTCCCTCGTACGACAGTCAGAGCTACATCTAGTCTTTCTACCCCAGACCTAGTCGTGGAATTATATAAGTACGAACGTCCTATTTAAATGGGTTTACACTGTTTTAAATATACTTTCATTCGGCTCTGTCTTTCCTCCATCTTTTATAAGTTGTCATCGGTGAAAGTAAATTTCAGCATAATGCATTTTGTTAGTAACTAAAATAATACATGATCATAAACTTCTATAGAACCCACCTAGTCTATTCCGATTTATGTACACCATGTGTATTATCGCAAATGGTCCCGTTTTTCCTCTTACAACGCTTGTACAACTGTAGTTTGACGATTAAAGTTGCACAAGATCTGATACATGTACATACCAATGTCCTATACGCGTTGACCGCTGCTGAGTAAGATAAAACTACTTGTTGCACTAAAGTGTTTTATTCCATACGTGTTAGCTCCTGCGTTTCACAAGCTACCGTCTTATGGGACTCTCGCCGTGTTTATTTTCACAATTCTGTGGCGTAGTTGTAATGAAGTTGTTAAAATACATCATTGTTGTAATTCAAATTTTTGATAATTACTTTCAGTTTCATTTCCAATTTGGTTAAATTGTATTTCAATTGGTTTTCAGTCCACGTTTTGGTGGAGGCGCCGGTCTAGGTTTCGTTACCATGGAAACCGAACTTTGATATCCAATACACGTTTATATGTATTTTTCGTGGCTCGTTTTTTATTATTTTATCTCGTTGTAGGGGGACACATTTAAAAAAATGTTGCGACTTTATTTCTTATAAGATTCTTATTTAAAGTCGAAATTAAGTCAATGTTACAAAACCCTAGACGTAAAAAAAGGAGTCAGCCTAAGAGGGGATGAAACTCGAAACCTACAGTTCCGTGTGTGATTATTTGTCTTAGAAAGTAATACCCAAAATATTCTGCTATTCTTCTTATGTTGTCGAAGTTGATGAGTGAATCGTGTCCAGCTAGAAATATCGAGCCTCAAACTAACTCCGAAATATGGTTTAAACTCCGATATTTGGCTGGCCAACCTGCAGAACACTCGTCAGTTGGGAATTCAATGGGAATAGCATAGTACGATAGCTCACTCGCGAATTTTTCTTTCAAACCAAATTCAGAATCGAAAATATAAATCTGTTTCAAGTTATTTTCAGTCCGGTTTTATACGAACAATTTGAATAAATTTGTTTGATACGTTTCCTGCAATAGTATTCCAATACCGCGTTTATATTAAATTTCACTGTTCCTCTGAATATCGTCCCTCTTCCAGTTCCATGAAGGCGAGAGGAGAGAAGAATATGGCAAGACTATATACTTACCCACATGCATAAGCATCCACAGGGGTGGGAGGGGGCAATAACCCCCTTTGCAATGCGACGAGAACCAATTTTAATAATGCAAAATAAAGTAAAGTCAAAGTTCAGTCAAAAGATGACAATTGTTTACGTCAAGGGCACTTTACCTTTCCATCAAATCTCGGTAAAATCCGCTTTGTGGATAAAATATTGCGACTTTTTTTTCGAAATATGTATAAACCTAAATTGGTACTTTTTTTCAAACACAAATAGCATAATTACTATCGGAAATAAAAAAATGGCACAATATATTTATTTTTAACGTCTGGTCACTTCCTCTTTCCTTTCAAAATAATACCTCAAATCGCTGTAAAATACGTCTTGAAGATAAAATAACTCGCAAAAATGTTCGCCTCCCTGCATCTTACGAGAAATCTTGCGGAAGCTCTTGCCCACATGTGTGTTTATCACTAAGCAAATTTAGCTTTTGTAACAATTTTTCTTCCCATAAAACATTTCATAATTATTGCACTTAGTGATGTATCATCGGGGATAATCAGGAGGGTTACAACATATTTTATATTATTGGATGAGCGTAGCGAGCGTAGCGAGTGAAGCGAAGATTCCATTTCACTACACTGGAGAAAAAAATCCGGAATGTTTTTTTTTCTTTCTTTCTGTATTTTTGTGTGTCTGTTAACACGATTCCGGCTAAACCGATACTCCGATTGCGATGAAATTTCATGGAGGCCTTCGAAATCTCTGAACTTAGAACTGCCACGTTTTTGAGCGCAATCGGGAAATTTTTTCTCATAAAAAACGCAATTTTACGATTTTTTCGATTTTTAAAAACTTTCTTCGACTCATAACACCTACATGCTTTATCCGATTGTAATGATTTTTTCACAGAACCTTAATTTCATGAATTAAGATATTCGTGCGAAATTTGAGCGTAATCGAAAAATTATTTCTCATAAAAATCGAAATTTTACGGGTTTTTTCTTTTTTAAAACAATTCTTTGACTTATTACATCTACATGCTTTATCCTATTGTAATTATTTTTTCACAGAACCTTAATTTCATGAATTAATATATTCGTGTTAAATTTGAGCGCAATCTAATATTTATTTCTTATGAAAATTGCAATTTTACGATTTTTTTCCTTTTTTAAAAATTACGATTAATTAAAAAAATTAAGTTATTTTTTTATTTAATTTAATTTAATTTAAAAAAATCTTCGACTAAGTAATGATTTTTTCACAGAACAACAGAAAATCCGCGTAACACATGGCAGCTCAATGCACCAATTACGCTCATCCAACAACGCGGCGGGACTTAAGCGTTTTCCTAGTTTATATTCCTTTTACCTGAATCGTAACGTGCGAGTCAACCTTTTGTCTCGGGTTCGCGGATGACCACCAAATGGTTTTGTTAGCAGAGGAATTTCCCGTTTCACTTCCCAAGGTAATATACTATTGTAGTCGTCGATTGACTTGGTTTTGTTTTGGTGGGTTTTCCAACCTGGTTTTCAGTATGCATCGCACTTCATCTTGAACTTATACGAACTAGGGCAGTCTCAGGCTGAGAGCAACACTTGAACTTTAAAGTTAGACTTCGTTCCATAGTTTGTTGAGAGATGGCGGGTCTTGCGATAGCTATAAAATACTCAGTCTTTGTTCAAGCGAGTGGTAGTTATTAGTGAGTAACATCTAGGACATCTTCATAAGGACAATTAGTGATAAGATAAAAAGACGATATTTTGATTTTCAGAAGGTAATACGTTCACTGTTTTATTGGATGGCTACTACCACAGAATAGGTCAGATTAGGTCATATTAGGTCAAGGAACACCTCATTATTTCGCGTATTCAAAGCTATTTCAAAGGAGTATCGTCTTCTAATATAATTCATTGTGTAAGGGATTAATTGTGTACCTAACATACCAACCAATATACCAATTATTTATTTAGAAATTTCTTTTTTAACATTAATCTTTTTTTTTAGAATGTGCATTGTGCACTGAAAGGAGTGAAGTTCAAAATATTTGAGTATGCAATTCAAACTCGAATTAAAGACTAATTAGATAATAATTGAAATCAAATTTTAATTCCAGTGGTAATTTGTGATGTATGATAATTCCCCCTGGTTGAAATCAGTGGATCGTGGAGACATTCATTACACTATCACTTCACTCCAACCTGCCTACTCTGACGTCTATCACCTCGAATTGAAACGATGAAAACCAAAATTCCATCTCGCTTTACCTAAACTGGTTAAATCCAGTTCGACGTCCATCAACGTTCTGTCGTAAACGTATTTTACTACGTCATCCGTGCCAACGTGTGGTGCAATTGATGTGGATCAATTTGTTTAATGGACTGCAAAAGAGGATATAGAATCCAGAGTATTCATGGTGTAATTTTGTATTGAGAGACATTGTTTTAGATGAGTACACATAACTTGTGTATAAACTACTATATGCTACTATATATTTGGAATATTTTGTTTTGTGATATTTTAATTCGTTATCTAAATCGTTAATTACGGCACCAAATTAAAAAGTTGCATATTAGGAAAACTAAAGGTTTAGTTATATTAATATAAACGTACTCGATTAACAAAATATTTAGTTTTTTCTGTTACTGCAGAAAACGATCGCCACAACAAAAATTAACGTGAAATAAATAAATAAAATAAATGTAAGGATGATTATTATAACATACGTATCTAAACAAAGATTCTTGCATAAAATTGTTTGCCGAAAAAAGTAGTACCAACAGTACCAAAGTAACAATTTTCTAGTATTTTGTTCTTGATTCGTTAAAAATGTATGAACGTAACGCAAACAATCTTTTTAAAAATTTTAAAAATTTAAAAATTGTCGTGCCATGAGCCTAATACTCAATTTACTCATCGTCTAAATCTTCTATCATATTGTACCAGAAAAATTATTTTACGTATTTCTCATCTTTTTAAAAGAGATGTTATGCTTTATCTTACTCTCCTAACATATTTCTACTAGATATTACCATGCATATACATCACTACTTACCAACGAACGACCACGAAACGAAGGCGACGGTATAACCACAGTACACTCGTTATACGAAGGCTTTATGGACAAGATGGAAGGCCTAGTCAGACAAGATGTAGTTGTTAGATTAGACAGTTGATGGATGAGGGCGTCTGCGGGTTTACATGGAAGTTACAAGCTAATATTTAGCGTAGTGAGTTATAGTCAGGATCAGTTTGGACGGTATAATCTGATTGGCCATGTACGGGTGTACGTACATTCAGGATGGTTCAGTCTTGATGTAATTAGCATGAAGTATAATAGAGTTATTATTTCTACAACCCATGTGGATACCGCTTCATCGTTTATGTTTTAATGCAATTGGAATAAGATTTGTAGTAAGTAGGTTCAAGTTTTCTGATCGTTGCCTGATGTAATATCCGTTGTTACTACTAGTACCAGTTATCCCGAGTGCCAGCTGATCACCTGCACTCACATGTGCTCCACCACATCGTTAGAGTTTTTTTAAGCCCCACAGTTTCTACGCAAGAAAAGTATGCCGCCCATAGCCTAACAATAGCCACACATTTAGTACATCCTCCAAAAATTCCTTCTTCTTTCCTAGCTGTACTCCACCAATCAACCAATCTATGCTCTATCTACAGTCTGCATGGCCGCACCCCACCCAAAGTCCCATCGACTCAACATAACTTTTATTTGTTTGAGAAACAGTCCAACATCTACTACCCTTTGCCCCACCCAGAGTCCGATTTATGTCCCGCCCATAGTCCTACTAAGACTCCGCCTACTCCTCTGCCGAAGCCCCGCCTACAACCCAAACTATGCCACACCTCATAACTAGGATTGATCTTTCAATCCGGTCTCACTGCTCGTACCCTTGCGAGTGCCCCGCCCACAGTCCGACCTGTGCCCCGCCTACTACTCTGACTATACTCCGCCCACAACCTAAACTATGCCACACCTCACGGCTAGTATTGTTTGTTTCAGATCCGGTCTCACTGCTCGTACCCTTGCGAGTGCCCCGCCCACAGTCCGACCTGTGCCCCAGGAATGTCTGTCGTGCGAGACGGATGCGGGTGCTGCAGCATCTGCGCTCGGCAGCCAGGGGAGTCTTGTGATGGTACGAGGTTGTGTGATGAGAAGCGCGGGCTCGTCTGTCAGTATCCGCACAAGAGCGCTGGCCGAGGGGTCTGCAAAGGTGAGGATAAAACTTTGACATTGCTCCAAGATGTCTCAGTCATCTTGTTTTTTTTAAAATTAAGAGATGGTATCGACAGTGTTGGCTCGAGCGTAAAACGCGCGACTCTGATTCGGGATGTCCCGGGTTCAAATCCCTTCGAAACCTGCAATCCTGACTGAAGTTTTTTCCGAGGTTTTCCTCGGTCGTTAATGCGAATGCAAGGGATTGAGTCCTCTTAAACAGCCCTCGGACGTCTTTTCACAATTATCTAATGTCCAAAATACCTCTAGTTAGACACCGGATGAGGGGCATGAATTGTACCCTGGGCAGGCTTTCCACGAAAAATTATTATTAAGAGATGTCATCAACTAAAGAGATGGTGATTACATCTGTGTGTACCTCTCACAAGATAAACTATGTTGAACGAGGAGCTGGTAATGGAGACTGAGTACTTTTTAAAACACTTCCGACGGCCAGGAAGTGATTGTTATTTCCATGTTGGCGTAAATCATTTTGCAATTAACTATAACTTTCATCCCACGACTAATTTGGTTGAATACAGACTACAGAGTATAAACCATTTTTTCGGTGACTTAAAATACTAATGTAAATGGGAACGGGTTTTTCTGCATTGCTTCATTGCAGTTAGGTAGACTAGACATTGAGTTTATATGTACGTAACGTATCCTTTTTTAAATTTATATCCTTCAAATATAACTACTGAGGCTTCATCCAGACAAAATTCATGAACATTTTACAATATCGAGATGAAATCGTTGATCGTAGTTGGTCACGGAATAAAACAGTTAATTATCATTGATGCTTCCATCTGTGTTGGTTTAAATGTTATGATAACAATCAATTTGATATTTAGTAGATTCACTGGAGTTTACCAAATTATTCAATGCTTTGATTTATCCGTATCAAATTAATAAACATAAATTCTGTTTACTTGCAAAATTGATTTGAAATTTATGATTTTCAGAAGAGACATTAATTAATAGTGTAACAAATTCAATGCAAACACATCAGCTTAACATAGCTTCCATGTTGCAACTAATTACAAATCCAAATTTCCCCTCATTGATTCGATGACACGTTTGAGGTTTTGTGAAAGTAATGCTTTGTTTTATAAATGTACATTGAAGGATATCTTGACGCACACGCACACATCGGTGTCGTTCGTGCTTCTTCGGGGGATCCCCGAGCGCCACTTCGTCAGACTTCGGCTTGGTTTGATGACGTCATCACTCTGCCCCCCTCCCCCTTCCAAGATGACAAGTTACCTTCCTCAGGCCAGGGACCTTCTAAGTGACAGCCTCTTCTTTGGCCTTAATCTCGTCACCAGCTCTCCATCATAAGATGTTTTTATCGGCCTGGAGTAGGGGCTACGACCCTCGTCATGTCAAAACAAATCTCCAACCCAGTGATTGCTGATCTCTCGATTTTAGCTTCATTAGCAAGCTTAATTAAGAACACGTTTCCCGCGGCCCCCGTTGGTTGGTCCCTCGTGGTAAGTCGCCAGTCACGTTGAGTTTCATACTTTAGGGCCTAAGTGATCTTCATAATCAAGTCAATAACTTGACAATAATCTAATAATATCATATTAAGTTTAATTAGTTTGGAATGTGTGTTTTAACAGAAGAATTCCGTAGCGAAACAACATTTAATCAATAATTCATAATGTGTATTACTTGGGCCTCAAGGTTGGAATCTGATGCTTGACGAGAATGCCGATGATGGGTCAAGGATGCGAATTCTAAGGGTAATTAATTAAAGCCTTTCCCACGCTGGTGGAAATGATACATGGAGTATATGTAGGGAAATTCAAAGTAGCAAGATTCCCCTTGGTTGGGATTAGGTAAATGTTGTGGCAATATTCATTGCAAGGAACATGTTCAAGGTCAATGTAATCAGAGTCAATGTAAACGTTTGCGTTTTGGCTGCAGTGAAGGGTCAGGGTTAATATAAGATAACCTCTGTTGTTTGTCTGGGACAATATTCTTTCATCTATGATCAGATGTTGGGTTTGAGAAAGCGAGGAATGGATATGGCTTCCTGGAGCAAACTTTACCCTCACATGTACATCTCCGTGCATGGAGTCATAAGAGTGCAAACATACTTTTTAAGTTTATGTAGTTGCTACTTGCAAACAAGGCCCAGTTTTGTAATATTTACATTTTTCCCCGCGTTGTTTTATTTATTTTCACCCAACCTGTTAATTTGAGTCACTCGAAAAATAAACACAAGTCCGCTGGACGATGATTGGGAAATGTAATTAGAAATCTACTATTACCAACCTCGGAAATAACTTGGTTTGTACCGGACGCGTTAGTAATGGAATGAAGTGGAGTGGACATTAATTTCTCGATCGTATACTGGAAACAGAAACATGCCGGGTTACAAAAACAATTGGGGTTTGCCCAAATACGTGCGAATCTATGTTGGTATCGTTAATAAAAGTAATTTTTCGTTCTTATTATGGCAAAAAGCGGTGAATTGGTGGTAAAAATAATTCAACATTTAGCTATCCCTCTCCCCCTGATTTTTTTTTTAATTGCGTATGTGGAATCTTGTAAAAGACTAGCATAGCAATAAAATGTAGCTTTGAGAATTCAGAGACAAGTATTTGTGGTGAAACATATTTTCATCTTTGCTTTTGTTCTGACCAAAAGCGGTGATAATTTACGGTTTTTAGCGGTAAATTTGTTTTTACCATAAGTACCTGCCCCTACTGATGTGTCAATATTCTCTTAGCAAGCGTGTATATAAACTCAGTACGAGGGGGTGGGTGTTTGGTTTGAATAAAATGTGACTATTTGAATTAAATATGAATGCAGTAGATAGATACAAATTGCAAAAAGCAAAATGCACTTGAGATTAATCACCATTATAATTAAATTACTACATAAATGTCCATCGATGTTAATTTACCTCTATTAAACAGCATATTATTATTCAATTACACTTTGAACTTATATAATCAAGCAGCTTGAAGCACTTCCAGTTCCAATTTAATTCAGACAACCAACCAGTGGCTACATAATTAAACATTTGTGTGGAATATTTCATTGCTTTATATTCAAGTTTTGTAAAACACACACAATTAGTAAATTACCTTTAAAATCGTACTTTAACTTTTGTGTTGTGTATGTAATTTGAGTAATGGTTCATACTTTTAAATGGTGACTTCCTAGCTAATCAAATGGGTATAAAGACTCAATTTGTATTGTTAAAAAGTATAGCTCATTTTTCAATCCAATATAAATAGACTATATTGAACGTGTAACCTGCGAATTGCCATGATTTTTACCTTGCTGTCGTTATGAGAAAAAACATTCACCATTTGCATAAAACCCATAGAAACTATTGGAACGCCGCGTTTTATTTCCCTGGCAGCGTGAGCCAACTCCCGGAGTCCAATACTGCGGCAATACATCACTCACAAGTTCAATACATTTCAAAGCTTAGTCGATACGTCCATAACACTCTCTAAACATCACTAAGCCAGCGTGTGTTGAAACACGTCCCAGCTAACAACTATAGGACAGAAAACAAAACAAAACAAATAAGGATTTTGTAAATTAGTCTAAATCTACATTATGGTATTTATACCGAATGTGACTGTGACGGAAAATGGAAAATTTGATATTGGCACACGTGTCAAAATATGAGTGCGTGCGATTAGGAGCTAGAATGGCTAACTTTGAGTGGCATGGGGTGTGTATAGTGGTGGTGATAATAAGAAATTTGATTTCGATTCATTCCGTTTCCGGCTTTCATCATAATGTATACATTTCAACACAAAATGTTAAGTATTATTGTTCTACTGAGTTTTTCAATACAGCACCTTCAAGAAGAAGACAAGAAAGAAAATTAAAATAAACAAAATATACATCAATTCTCTATAACTAAGCAATGCAAACGAAACAAATTAAATCCGTTCTGTTTATCTTCAAACTGTAATGAGATGTAAATTAATCTTCGTCGAGAGAGTATTTTGTTTAAGAGCGTGTGTTTTCTTAGTTGCATGGAATATTTCATTTTGTTTCGTATGTTTTATAAACGTATAACATCTCTTGTTTTGAAAACTAAAAGTCAGTTTACTTTCAACTTAATGAAACATTGCTTTCTAGCGTTGTTCATTTGTGAGTTGAGAACGGCTTTAATGTTTTGCTGTTTTGCTTTCCTCCCAAAATATATTTTCAATGTACATGTTAAGACTCCCTTGACTTGTTTAAAATTATAGCACGTATGCAGCTCTTATTGTAATCGTGCATCGTATTGATTCTGATGTGTGCATGTTTATTTTAGCAAAAGTTCTAGTTACTACCATGATAGCTTGTCAATATGTAATGTTTTACTTTGACAAAAACAAATCAATGTTTGTACTTAAAGCGATCGCTTTGTTACTGTTATTTACATTCGCGTTACTCGAATGATTCCCAGTTAATCCAAAACACAAAGGCCAATATCACTGTAACTATAACATGTCATAGTTACAAATCAAACTGAACGCGCTATTTATAACACAATATAATAATATGTTCTCTCAACATATTTTCTAGACAAACGTGATTCTTCTTTTGTCTACGAGTGTATGAACGAATGTGATGTTCATATATTGATAAAGCGTTAAATGAGCGAATGGCGCAGTTAATACCAATGTACAATTCAGAATTCCTATAAAACGTCTATATAGTGTATCGCCTGTAGATGAGAAAAGGTTTATCATGATATAAAGCGAGTTTTTATGTTCACGTGAACAATAATATTGACTTGTGCTATGTTCTGTGCCATCATCACTGTAGCAGTATATAAAACCATAGCGTGTATGAATATATTTATGCGCTGTGGCAGTCGCATCATAAACACTATAGAGTCGTTTTCCAGATTTAAAATTGCCATTTTGAAAAGTAGTAAAAACAATGCATCGTAACTTTAAAGAGTTGTCTCGGTTTTCGTTGTAAACTTTCCTCCGCTTCCGGTTCCGCTATCAGGCGGGATATGAGCGAGGCTGGATCGGCGCCTAGTTCACACTGCTCCCGCTCCGAAGTGTGACACCACACTTGGTTTAGGAATGTAAAAGTTTGATGATCAAGTTACGAAGTTTCGACGTGCAATTTGGGGAACTTGTCTATTTAGACTTGCAAACGTACGATTAAATATGGCCATTTTGAAAAACGAAACATTTGCAAATGGTGGAGGAACGACCTTTACACATCTAGTTGAGGACGCTTGTGAAAACTTAGGACCAACGTGACAGCGATTTTTGCCATAACGCGAGTATTTTATACTCATTATAAACACAATATTTCACATTTTGCTATGTTGCTACACGATGCATGAAAGTAAATCTGCCTTCACTATATCAATTCGTCAAAACTTTTACATATTGAGACCGTGAAATATTATCAATTATCTCTTCCTAACTATATTAAATGAAACGTGTTGTATGTGTTTATTGTTTTCCAATCCAATAATGTGAGCTGTTCCTTGGGGCTAAGCTTTAATATATTTTATTATTCTAACTAAACATTACAATTTCCCACTGCTGTTAATTGACTGCGTAATTAATCAAGACCTATAAACCTGTGTCATAATGGATGTGACTAGTATTTGTGACGTAATTGGTTTGACAAAAGTATCGGCCAAGTAAAGCAAATGTAATGTTTATTTTTGGGTCTTGTGAAAATAAGCTCCCTATTTGGAAACATTTGTATAAACGAACAAACATGTATTAGTTTAAAATTATATTGAAAACTTTAGTTAAATTCGTCTTCAATGTTACTGATTTTACCATAAAAATGGTTAAATTACTTACGTCGGATTTGTGTCGAGCAATCAGATAACATCGTCGCCGTGTTTGTTTACGTGGACACCGAAGTAAACCGAGTGTCTGGTTCGTGATTGGACGATTAGAATCAAGATTAGATTTCCTCGCAGCGAACTGCAGATCTCTCAATGTCCCTTGTTTGACGCGAGCTAACTCGATTGTCGCCCACGTGTCCGGTAGAGCCCCCCCCCCCCACGTGGGTTGATTGTCGGGTAATGGAAATACGCCTCTCTGCAACGGTCCACCTCGCAGCTCGTTAAATACTTAATCAGTAACCGTTTGACTTTGTTCCGTGTCGGGTTGGACGCGTGTACGCGTACACCCGGTCAAGATGGCGCCTCAGAGGAGTGTGTTGACAAAATGGTGGCCGGTATCTGGTTTAGATCTTGCGCGTAACTAGCCGTCTTGTATCTAGTGGGAGATAAAATCAAGATGGCGCACTAGCGGGGATGTGAAGATGTGTGTGGGTATAATAATATGCGTAGGGCCTAACTAGAATAGCGCATGATGCAAGATGGCGCTGAAGCAGAAAAATTGACAAAATAGCGGGTGGTCAAAACTTTTAAATAAAAAAAGTGACGCGGAACATACGATTTTTTTTCACAACAATCCCACATGGTATGAACCTAAATTGTTATAAAACCGTTACAGTAAGTTGTTACTGTCATCTTAAATATATCGTAATATTGTAAGTGAACCGTATTGTTGGCTGTTCAAAGCCATCCACCTTATTTTACGTCAAACAAACGCGTACTCACTGTTATACAAATCTTATCCGAGTATATAACCTACCTACATCGAGTTATTATTTGCAATATCTGCAGATGGAATATTGCTGGACAACTATTGATTTGTCGTCGTATAATGTAACGCCTGAACGATGTGATTTCCCGAGCGGATTCCCACATTCACCGTGGGCTGGCCACTCTCTGCGCAGCTCTCGTGAAACGAAATGGGTTCAGATTGAATTATCGAGCACAACAGAGCATTCAGAATCAATCAAAACCTTTATATCAATCTACCCTTGGTCAGTCACTC
This sequence comes from Sweltsa coloradensis, assembly GCA_024449915.1. Classification (NCBI taxonomy): domain Eukaryota; kingdom Metazoa; phylum Arthropoda; class Insecta; order Plecoptera; family Chloroperlidae; genus Sweltsa; species Sweltsa coloradensis. The sequence continues at coordinate 62,968 of JAMZAV010001307.1, forward strand.
AGGCCGGCCATTCTAAGAGACTTTGCACAAACACGAACCCATTTACCTCACTTGATATAGAATATAGAAGAAGAGAAAAATATATAAATGAATGGTCGTGCAAACCTTTTTTAACAGAAGTATTTTAAGTACTTCTGTACTTCTGATCTGTGTAGAAGTAGTATTTTCTGCGATGGGTAGAATGTGTTTAACTGTGTAATATTAATAAATTATGGGGGAATCGGTCTTTTACCACCCATACGTGTATGTTCATATACAATTGAAATTAATCAAATTCTGGAATAATAGCTTGGAATTCCGATAAACGTTTAATAGTCGACAATTATTCATCGTTCGTGCTCACCACTATTAAATTTAATTACCTCAATTCAATGTGACTTCTGACGGCGACTCTATAATGATTTCGTGTGGCTCGTTGGTCTAGTGGTTATCGTCTCTGCTTCCAATGCAGAAGTCCAGGGTTCGATTCTCGCTATAGGAAGTTTTTAAACTGATTTGGACTTAGGTCCATTAGTTTTTGTCTTAGGAATAATAAAACGGTGACTTTGGAACCGTCCTAGCTACGAGGCACATAATAAATTCAAAGTTGTTCTGAATCGTCCTTGTTAATCTACGTTGATCCGCGAGTGTTCGCACTGCCCATACCACTGATTGCTATATTTCCTATTATAAAATATCTATCTTTGGTTTGTTATCGCTCACTCGTTGATTGCGTCGGGGCCTACAGGTTTGACTTGGCCGCTTTGGTTTAATGTCCCCCACTGAAAATCAAATATGTGACTGAGTGGGTAGACTCTAAATACGAATTTATTTATTTATTTAATGTTACTAAGAAAAATAGCATATATAAATATATCGCAGAGAACTCGGGTGGAACATAATACTGTTTGCAGGAAGAACTTTCGTACTTAGACTGATCCAAAAACTAACAATACTCTATATGTCTCTAACTTTCATTTATCGAAAAAAAATTAAGGTTGTGATGAAATTTTGAGTATTGCATGCTGGGTAAAATATCTTCACATCGTATAGGCCTTATACGTTTCCTGCTTATAAGACCCTAGCCTCTCTCTCAATTTGACATTACATTAGAGTTTATTGAATTATTTAATATTTTGCAGGCGACAGTTACCGCTAGAGTGTTTGAAAATGGAAACACCTGGAAATTCACTTGAGAGGAAAAGTTGTTTAATCCGTATAACTATACATAAAGTACAACTTAAAATAACTTTCTTTCATTGTTGTCACCAAACCTAATGCTACTTATCTTTCTTACTGACAATGTACAAGTCGTCAACAATTGTAATGGAGTACACGGTAAGAGAGAGAGAGAGATAGATAGATAGATAGATAAGGGTCTTTATTGTAAGGCGGGATTAAGGCTAGTGAAGCCTTATCTTCCATCCAACCTAATACTAATAATAATAATAATACATTTGATAATGAAGAGAACATTACATGATTATATAAAATATTGAAATAATAAATGAAATACATTATGGTAGCATTATTGCAAAGTTAAAATTTTCTAGGTGTATATTAATGTTATGCAAATTATGAATTTTGAATCGATTTATGCAAATCTGCAATAGTTTAAGAAACATTCATTCATCCATTCACACAAAAGTACAAAATTAATATAGCTTTAGACATTGTGTGCAGAAATAAGGTGAGAGAGAGAGAGAGAGAGAGAGAGAGATTGATTGATTGATTGATTGATTCAGGTCTTTATTTTAAGGCGGGATTAAGGCTAGTGAAACCTTATCTTCCATCCAACCTTTAAGGAGGTACATTACATTTCATTTTGTATGGTGTTGGTAATATACTATACTACTACTACTACTAATAATAATAATAATCCTTACATAGGAATCCTATGTATTAACTAATAATAAAATAATAATTAGTATAACTTGTGAAATAATAATAATAATAATAATAATAATAATAATAATAATAATAATAATAATGATAATAATCATGATAATAATAATAATGATAATGAAGGCCTAATGAAAATAATAGATAATTAGAACACAAAGTAATTGGCCTGATGAAAATTCCACACAATTAATTGAAAACATAAACATTTGAAATTCTGGTAAACAATTTGTAAAGCTAGCCTTTCATTCTCCGCATTCATCCATCGCTTTCATACAGTTTCCTTACAATAACAAAGAAGGCGTCCTCGTAAAATAGAGTAACACAGGTAACCGAGCATATTAATATGTAATTTATTTGCATTATTTGGGATTTTTGGTATTATTTATTGTGTGTTGTTTGTACAGTTATCATTAGTATTTGAAGAATTTGAATAATAGGAAGTAGTGGCATTTTTAAAAGCAAAGAAGTTATTTATATATTTGTCTCTTATTTCAGAAGGTAGAGCATTCCAAGTTCGAATAGCGTTGATTTTGAATGAATGGTCAAGGAGATTAGTTCTGTGTATGGAAATGAGAGTTGCGTACCGGACCTAGACCTGGTATTAAACTTGTGGTTTGAGTGAAGGGAAATTTGAAAGCTAGAGGCAAGATAAGACGGTGACGATTTTGAAAGTAGCTTGTGAACGGGGCATACGGAGTGAAGATTTCTACGATCCTTTAATCGAGCCCAACCAAGCTTCTTAAAACCAGGGGTTATATGGTCAGATTTTCTTATTCCTAATATAAATCGGACACAGGAATTTTGTGCCCTTTGGAGACGAATAGCCAGGTCCTCGGTAAAGTCATTGTAAACAACGTCGCAGTAGTCGAAGTGGGGGATAATAAGAGATTGTACTAGCATGTTTTTAGTTTAGTCGGAAAGAAGTTTTTAGTCTATTTAAGGAGTGTAGGGCAGCGTATTTTTTTACAAACGTGTTTGACATGTTCCGTCCAAGTCAGGTCATTAGTCATAATAAGTCCTAGGTTTCTGACTTGTTGTTGAAAGGGTATTTTGTACCGTTTAAAGAAAAACGTTGTCGATTGTCGAGTGGTCTAATTTTGCTAAAAGTTTGTGGTAGCCTAAAATAATGATTGTGACTTATTGGGGTTTATGTGCAAAACGTTTTTAGTTGCCCACAAGGCAAGAGATTGCAGGTCTTTATTTATCATCTCAATTGCTTGATTAATTAGTGCGGGGGAGACATGTACATAAATTTGCAGATCGTCCGCGTACAGGTGGTGATGGCAATAAACGAGTGAATTTGAAATATCGTTAATGTAGAGTGAGAATAACAAAGGTCCTAATACACTTCCTTGCGGCACACCTGCCGTCACTGGTAGCCAGTTCGATTGATTGTCACCTGAGATAACGCACTGTTGCCTGCCGCGGAGATACGAATTCATCCATTGTAGTGTGGAAGGAGAAAAATTTATAGATTGAAGTTTACTTATAAGAATGTCTATGTCAACGGAGTCAAAAGCTTTGCTAAAGTCAAGAAGTGTCAGTATGGTAAGTTGTCTACTGTCCATGTGAGTTCTTACGTCATCAGTTACTTTAATGAGTGCTGTGCATGTGCTATGATTACATCGGAAACCGGATTGGTACTCGTCTAGAATTTTATTTGATTTCAGCCAATCTGATATTTGACTGTGGACAATATATTCCAGGGCTTTAGACAGAGCGGGTAGAATGCTAATTGGGCGGTAGTCATTGGGTGTGGAAGGATTTGTCGTTTTAGGAGGGCGGACAAAGGCTTGTTTCCAGATATTAGGGTAGGCGTTATATGTAAGAGAAAAATTAAATATGTGTAATACTGGCTCGATTAGGATGGGGGAGAGATTAATCATGAATGAATAAGTTTAATAGGTATTAGGTCTATTCCTTGAGCATTTGATTTTATTCGTTTTATGGCGTGTAAGGCCATTCTTGGGGTAACATGTTAAAGTGAAAGGGTCGTAGGTTGCTTAGCTTGGTTGTTTTTAATTTTCTTTTATATGTGAATGTTTTATTGAAGGATCAAAATTAAAGGGTAGTGTAGTGAAATGGGTGTTAATTGTTTCTAATGGTATTTCAAGTGGAGCTTCTTCATCTTTTTGTTTGCCAATGCCCATTTGTGACAGACTTTGCCACATTTTTTTAATAGGTGTTTTAGGGTCCAATAAGTTATAAGTGTGTCTCTTTTTTTCTGTTCTAATTGTCTGGTTCGTCTTGTTTCTTAATGTCCTATATGTCTCTTTGTTGTCGTCAGTAGGGTTACGTTTGTATCTATTGTAAGCAGCGTCACGTCTAGACATAAGGTCTTTTATTTCTGTGTTTAGCCAAGGTGACGGAGGCTTACTTACCCTAACCACTTTAAGAGGGGCGTGTTTGTCGTAAAGTTGTAACAACAGAGTGTTGAACACGGATAGTTTATCGTCAATAGTAGTTGCAGTCAGTATGTCATACCAGGGCAAAGATATAGAGTCTAATTTAAATTTGTCAGTGTCAATAAATTTCAAGGCTCGACGAGAAATTAATTTTGGTTTATGCTTTGGCGTTCGGATTGAGTATTGAAGATAAATTAAATCGTGTGCGGAAATTCCCGGGATCGAGAGTTGGCCGTGATTTAACACTTTGTCCTGATTAGATGTCATCATAATATCAATCCATGTGTGAGAGGTTGAAGTATGGTGTGTTGGCTCTAGGGGGAGTACAGTTAAATTACAGGATTCGAATATAGTTTTTAATTGTTTTGTATCGGTGTGATTGACTAACTGCAAATTTGTGTTGAAGTCTCCCATCACGATAATGTGTTCATAATGTGGAATATAATTTAATAGGGCTGTTTCAAATTCAGATAGAAAGCCGATTTTAGGTGGACGATATACGAGTGAAATAAGCACTGTTTGGTTTCTTAATTTAATTTCGAAGATAATGTATTCAGGCCTAGCGTTATATTCGCTTGGGGGACTGACTTAATATTTTGCATTTAATGTCGGAACGGACATAGCACATACGCCGCCACCGCGCGCTTAGTGCGGTCGTTTCGAATTAGACGGTATCCATTTAATTTGACTAGGACTAGAGCTAAGTGACGGTTTTAACCAGGACTCGCTTACGAGAATAACATGCACATTATTGTCGTTGACAATAGCCTCTAGCTCCAGGCAGTGGGCCATCAGCGGGCGAAGCGTTCAGATGCACCACTGAGAGAGACCTTGGATGTCCACGCCAAACGTGTTTTTAGAACACTCCCAGTCGAAGGATGAATGGTAGGCGACAGGGGTGGAGAGAGAGAAGGTCGTTTACTACGTCCGGTAACGTCATTAAAATGTCAGTAAAGTTTGAAGTGTTGTCTGGAAATGTGGGTGTGGATGTGGGCTGGGGTGGGGTGGAACTTGAATGCTCAGTGTTGCCAACTTATGATTGCGGACAAAATTAAGTTCAACTGGATAACAACAATAACGATAAAACTACTACCAATAATAATTATATTTATATCAGAGAATTTCCCTGTCGCTGATACTGTAATTAATATAATATGCTTGGTTGACTCACCATTTCGATTCCGCCTTCCTTGTTAATCATAATGAAACGCACACACACACGAGAGAGAGAGAGAGAGAGAGAGAGAGAGAGAGAGAGAGAGAGAGAGAGAGAATAACAATTTAATCTTGAGTTACACTAAACTATTATAAGCGTCTGTAGGCCTACTGTAGAAGTTAAAATTTATGTACTCTCCATGTTCAAAACAAAACACATTATACAAAATTTCAATATTGTCTAGGTATCGAATTGGGTTCATTTTAGAGATTTACTTCTGCGATAGTGGTGACAGCAGCTCAACACAAGAAGTATCTAGTGGACCATGTTCTAGCGGAATTTCATTATATTTCGGTCCCATTACCGAACAAATAATTTGATTACCTTGAATATATTACTATCTATACCTTGATGTTTAAATTTATTAGATTAACACAAATAACTGTAAAATAATTATTATTGAGCGAGCGTAGCGAGCGTCTCCACTTGACTCTTATGGCTCGAATGTCTGTTTTTTTTTTTTTCTGTTACTGCTTCGATACAGGTCGCACCGTTTCTCTGATCGACCTGAAATTTTGCACACATGTACATACCACCTAGGCGGGTTGCTGTATAGTTTTGTGGCAAAATCGTTTAAAAAGTTAAAAAGTTACATTAAAGTTAATCGAAAGTTTTTTTTCAAACTAAACGGCGACAAAATCTGAGGTGGCCAAATCATTTAGAATGTCCGTCCGATCACGAATATGTTATTTTTATTTTGAACCGATAAGTAGTGTAGATGGAAATTACATTATAACAAAGTCCCGTTACCATGGCAACGGAAAGTCGCACAGCTTTTTTGGCTCATGATAGCGGTCAAACGGAGGCTCGGATCGAGTTGAAATTTTGACCATCCGCAAGTTTCGTTCCCGATTGAATGCCATTAGATTTGTGGCAAAATCGTTCAAAAAGTTATAAAGTTACAATAAAGTTAATCTAAAGTTTTTTTTTTAAACTAAACGGCGACAAAATCTGAGGTTGCCAAATCATTTAGAATGTCCGTCCGGTCACGAATATGTTAATTTTATTTTGATCCGATAAGCAGTGTAGATAGAAATTACATTTTAACAAAAGTAACGTTACCATGGCAACGAAAAGTCGCACAAGAATTCTGGTCACTATGTACTGCCACCTAGAAGAAATCAAGAGTAAAATAGTTTTCCCAAAGAAATGATGTCAAGGTCCTCTAGATGGCGGTGGATTTATCCATTCTCTCCTATTTTACAAATTTTCAGCTAAACCGGTCAAGACCTTAAAGACTATTGGTATGTAACATTATGGAATGTTATGTTATTACGGGTCGTGTTGCACGTACCGGTGCTCGCTCAACAACGCGTCCAACTGAGCGTTTTCCTAGTAGTAAAAAATATGTTTTCTTGTTTCATTTTAACATTGTCGGGTTGAGTGGTGTCTTTGCACCGGTATCTATACGGTACTAAGCTAGTTTGTGTAGCTAAGCAAGTCCCAGTCGCAGGAATCCACAGGAAATATACTAATCTATTACTCTAATGAATAGTTTGTACGAAATATTATAAAATAAACATACTTCGATATTTTCATAATTTGAGGAGTTCACGTACACTGGCACATGATTTCTCGAAGAAACTCCACTCCTCAATAGTGTGTTGGTTTCTGAGAGTATTTGACGTTAATAAAGTATCGCTCTCAGGTTCTGACGGAACCGAACGCAGATCTGATAACGGAGTATTGTCTTTCTCGAGAAAATTGCTTTTATATCGTACTTGTTTATTTAAGCGTAAAGTGTTCGCCTCTTCTCGGGGATCGACTTAAGTGTTGATACTTTTCTTGTGATTGCCGGGATTTTAACGTACGCCACTTATCGGCGGAGCCAGCGTGCTCGGTTCTCTCTCTCTCTCACACACTAAGTGGGCTTAACGGTGATGGCGTCATCTAGCAGAACATCACCGACGATCCTCCCAGTTAGGTCACGTTTCTCACCCTAATGCTCCGGGATGTAGCTGTCACCCAATCCTTGGGGTCATTCAGCATCGCTCGACGACAGACGGGGTGATCCACAGGAGGCAACATCGTTCGTGATATTATCCTCGGCAAGAAAAGATGGAGGTTTTATAGGCCTATATGGCCATCATTGTCTCAAGTGTCTGATTTAAGTTTTGCCTCACTTATGTTTTAAAAGAACGTTCGGAAACTGCAATCTAAAAGTATAAGGCATTTCGACACAACACTTCTGAATCCCCGTCTAGGCCCGGGGTAATATTTGGTTCAGTATTGCTCTGTCGATCATACGAGGCAAGAAAAGAGGCAAGTTCCATCTCGAAAACATAAGGTAGAAGGGGAGTGGTTTACTCCTCGAAAGTAGAGGCGAGCTCTGTATGGTAGTCGTTATCGGGGATCCTCTCCATCCAGCGTCTACGACCTCCCCGACGACGACTGGGACGATACAAACTGTGATCATAACGACGTGAGACCATAACCTGTGACTGAATCTCTACAGCATGAGTATTTCCTCCAATGTGAGAACTTCTAGTTGGTGGAGAAATCAGTTCTTTTAACTTATCCATTGAGTATAGTTCGTGAATCATTTTACCGCCATACACTATTCTGTTCTTGCAGCACCTGATAAAAATCACAAGTTATTGAACATCCATGCATATGCTACCAGTATGCACGACTAAGTCACAATGTATTGTGTTCGATTCGATTTGAATATCTATACCAACTAAAATCTAAATAAACAACGTAGGAAGGAAACGTGAATCGTAAACGCAAAACTTCCATGCATTCATATTTTATCAACTCTCAATCGTTTCATTTTCGCAACACTCGTTACGAGTCTGGGAATAAACTGTTGTTCTCTAGCGAAGAGAGATTTCAATACAAATCACGTGAAGAGTAAATCAACATCGTTTTCTCTCCATTAAATTTAACTAGTACTTTAATGATGTATTGTTATTCTAGAATCAATGTAAACGGTTTGTTAGGGGTAAAACCCTATCAATCTCGCCACTGTCTATGATATTTACAATACAATACAATAGTCTCTATGCATTGTATACATTTGCCATATATGTAATAACAGTGCGAATCGAAATGGCGAGGTTAGATATTACAATATAATTCTTCCACCTAACCAGTCATACATAAAAAATTAAATATGCCTACAAAAGTAGATATTTCATGGTTTTTAATATTCCTAAACAAGATACCAAGATAGGCCTACTAAATTAGTAATGTTAGTATACTTGATGAGCGAAGTTATTTGAATGAATAGTACTATAAACCAATACGGCCGTCCATGTACACAGTGCATTGAATATAAATTAAATGGATATGGAAAATCTGACAGCGATCAGAAATAATACTCTGTGAATTATTAGATGGTAAAGTTGAGCTATAGAATACAGCTTGGCTTGAGGTAGACCAAGATTTGAATGTATTATAGAAGAGATTGATTTATTGAAACAGGGCTTTACGTCTCATGTGTATGTGATTGCCGTAGTCGAGAAGATAAACAATATAATATCATCCGGGAAATGGAATCTATTAGAAGAGAGAAAACGCAATAGTGGAAAGATGCTCAACCAAGAAATAAAAATAAAATAGTCTTCGATCTTCCGAGAAGGGTATAATATTATGTAACCGAAAATTCATAAATATTTGAAAAGGTTTTTTGGAGTATTTTTTACCCACTTTAATCAAAAATTAAAAAAAGTTTCTTTGATCTTTATTACACAGTACACTGTCGGGTGTCCAATGAATCGATGTGATTTGGAAACTGTTTTTCTGAACAGTCCGTGTGGCCTCAAGTGCGTCCCGTTTGACAACCACTGTGCATATCGTTCACTAATCCCAAAAAAGGGGAATTTATTTCAACTCGAATTTGTGATCTCCTATGTTTCTAGCTTTGTTGTTTAATTAACGGCCAATATAAATTCAATCAGTGAATTTGTTGAGTCGGAGGCTTATTTAAACTTGTCAAAGTGTATAACTGTCGAACTCTGAGCGGATTGAATGCCTATATATATATACAGGCTTGATCGGGTTTCAAGCCTCAATGAGTATATTCGACTACAAGCGTCATTATCGAAATCTAATTCAGTTAATACAAGCTCTCAACATACGCTTCATGTCACCAACCTTTTAAAGGATTTAGGGAATAACACTCAATTATTATTTGAAATTACCAACTTATCATGCGTGGTGCGTTTTATCTTTGTGCTCATTTAAATTAGCTTTAGATTAAAACTGATTCACAAATTAGGGTAATAACATCGTTCAACCGCGCATAGAGTTTAATCTGGCGTAAGGCATGAACATCATTAAGTATCTCCTAATTGAGCGAGCGAAGCGAGCGTCTCCACTTGACTCTTATGGCTCGAATGTCTGTTTTTTTTTTTTTTTTTTTCTGTTACTGCTTCGATACAGGTCGCACCGTTTCTCTGATCGACCTGAAATTTTGCACACATGTACATACCACCTAGGCGGGTTGCTGTATAGTTTTGTGGCAAAATCGTTCAAAAAGTTAAAAAGTTACATTAAAGTTAATCACAAGTTTTTTTTTTCAAACTAAACGGCGACAAAATCTGAGGTGGCCAAATCATTTAGAATGTCCGTCCGATCACGAATATGTTATTTTTATTTTGATCCGATAAGTAGTGTAGATGGAAATTACATAATAACAAAGTCCCGTTACCATGGCAACGGAAAGTCGCGCAGCTTTTTCGGCTCATGATAGCGGTCGAACGGAGGCTCGGATTGAGTTGAAATTTTGACCATCCGCAAGTTTCGTTCCCGATTGAATGCCATTAGTTTTGTGGCAAAATCGTTCAAAAAGTTATAAAGTTACATTAAAGTTAATCTAAAGTTTTTTTTTTTAAACTAAACGGCGACAAAATCTGAGATAGACAAATCATTTAGAATTTTCGTCCGGTCACGAATATGTTAATTTTATTTTGATCCGATAAGTAGTGTAGATAGAAATTACATTTTAACAAAAGTAACGTTACCATGGCAACGAAAATTCGCACGAGAATTCTGGTCACTATGCACTGCCACTAGAAGTAATCAAGAGTTAAAATACTTTTCCCAAAGAAATGATGTCAAAGTCCTCTAGATGGCGGTGGATTTTATCCATTCTCTCCTATTTTACAAATTTTCAGCTAAATTGGTCAAGACCTTAAAGACTTATTGGTATGTTACATTATGGAAATGTCGTACTCGGGTCGTGTTGCACATGCCGGTGCTCGCTCAACAACGCGTCCAACTGAGCGTTTTTGGATGAGCGTAGCGAGCGTAGCGAGCGAAGCGAAAACTTCAATTTCACTGACCCCCAAAAAATTTAGCTCCAATGTTTTTTTTTTTTTTTTTTTTTTTTTTTTTTTCTATTTTTGTCTGTTTGTTAGCAGGATTCCGGGCAAACGGCATAAGCGATCTTGATAAAATTTTGAGGGGACCTTCGTTTTCTCTGAACTTAGAGGTGTATTGCTTTTGGGTACAATCGAAGAAATATTTCTCATGAATATCGTACTTTTACGATTTTTTTCGATTTTTAGTGCGATATTTTCGTCACATTTGGGCCGATTCTGACCAAACGGGTGGGGCTACAACGTTCATATTTCACATGGACATTAAGATTATGGTGATGTAGTACCTTTTGAAAGAAAAAGTTGAAAAAGTTAACTAGAATCTATAGAAATAATGGTTTTAATATTAGTTTTTAAATTTTTAGTGCGATATTTTCGTCACATTTGGGCCGATTCTGACCAAACAGGTAGGGCTACAACGTTCAGATTTCACATGGACATTAAGGTTATGGTGATGTGGTACCTTTTGAAGAAAAAGTTGAAAAAGTTAACTAGAATCTATAGAAATAATGGTTTTAATATTAGTTTTTCAATTTTAGTGCGATATTTTCGTCTCATTTGGGCCGATTCTGACCAAACGGGTGGGGCTACAACGTTCAGATTTCACATGGACGTTATGGTGATGTGGTACCTTTTGAAAGAAAAAGTAGAAAGAGTTTGTCAGAATCCACAGAAAATAAAGGTTTTAATATGAGTTTTTTTAGGTTTATAATACCAATTAAGAAGTAACGATAGAAACTTGACAACATTCACCTACAATGCATTCAAAAAGCACTTGTAAAGGAAAAGTGCAAACAAACGTAAAAAACGCTAACAAAAAACTTACAAAAAAAAAAAACGCTCATCCATCAACGCGGCGGGACTTTAGCGTTTTCCTAGTCCTAATTACACTTCATTATCTTTGTTTCGATCCAATGTATGACCTGAAGTGTACACGCATAGGTTACATGATTGCAGTTTCATACGTAGGTTACGTACGTTACATGTAACAAGTAACATGAGCAGCAGCCGTATTACATACGTGCATAATTTGCCAGATAAATAAGGTTTCTATCCTATGATGAGCTTCTAGCCGTAGATACGCATAAGACGCAGGTCAGGGAATTGACATACTGTATATTATGTGTATTGTATTGTATTATTTTTCTTTATTTACAAGTGCTGTGTACAGTCTAAATAACTTATTGAGCGAGCGTAGCAAGCGTCTCCAATTGACTCTTATGGCTCGAATGTCTGTTTTTTTTTTTTTCTGTTACTGCTTCGGTACTGGTCGCACCGTTTCTCTTTTCGACCTGAAATTTTGCACACATGTACATACCACCTAGGCGGGTTGCTGTATAGTTTTTGAACAAAATCCGATCGTTGGTTATAAAAAATAAAATAAATAAAAATAAATAAAAATAAAAATGTACCGATCGTTATGAAATTTTGCAGGTCAATCAAGTACAACATTATCTCCTATTTTCCAAATTTTCAGCTAATCGGTCAAGACCTTAAAGACTTATTGGTAATCATAATTCGAATAAATGATGTTAAAAAATGAAGGAGGCAGTGAAGATACAAATAATACACTTTAGAGGGCATGACGTGAATAGTACAATGCAAAGATGTTGGAATAGTATATAGCATAGTCGATAAAGAAGTTTTTTATCGACTCTGGTATATAGTGTTGTACAATGTCAATATCCAGTTAGGCCTACACTGTGTGGTGGGCCTTATGGGAACGTCGTACTCGGATCATGTTGCACGTACCGGTGCTCGCTCAACAACGCGTCCAACTGAGCGTTTTCCTAGTAACATTATTAACCACACCTGCTCTAAAAGTCTCATAATAGTGTACTGTATTGTAAGCTCATACTTACATATCATTAATTTCTTGTTTTCCTACATGAAAAGTGATTTCTTTTTCCCCTAATGATTCATAGAAATTGGATTACACCAAAAATAACAATTGCTATGTTTAAGAAACTTCACCCACCTACATCTGTGTTACAAAACAATCAAAGTGTTTTACGTCCATATTATGAGGTATATATAACAATGTAGACTATATTGAATAGGAGGGTTGGGGAGGGGGGGGGGGGGGTGAAACGCCACACTCGTATGCTCGTGTGTATGTTTGCATAGCGTGGAACCACATCGAGTAGCGAGCCTATCCCATTAACTCCCGGGTAGAGAAGGGATAAGAGATGAGTTTACAAGGGACAACCCCCGTGGGACCTAGGGCTAGATGAGCGAGAAGACGGATGGACGGGCAACAGTAAACTCCATCTGTCATCAGATGTTAAGCGGGTACAACACATGGAAACGAGAGTGGGAATCAATATGAGAAAGTCTTTGGGAAAGCGCGTGTTGTAGAAATGCGTGGAAAGTTGAGAACTGCTGTGAAAGAAATACAATATGTCGCGAAAAGGAAAGACGTGGATAAGATCTAAGTTCGGAAAAAGGGAAATTGGCAATTCTATTTCGTCGACCATCTCTCTTCGTTGGTAGGTTACTGAATTGAAATTTAAATGTATTCAATATTCCGAAATTCAAATCAAAATATTTACAGGTAATGTAGTGTTATATTTCTTATCAAAACTGTATTCTGAGATACACATAATGTATGGTTGATCTAGTTTACAGCTTTATGCCATTATGTTTCCAGAACCCTAGTACACGTTGCTCAAATAAATAACTTAATATATCACTTATGTATTGTGATTTACCGTTTACTAGTAGTAGGGGCAACTACAAACGAAATCATTTTAAATTGAATTATCTTTTTTCAACAAAAATTAGTTTCATATGAGACAAAAAATAATTGTATTTGGTTATATATCATACAGTATCAGTAGAAATTTTAAAGTGGATGTATTACTTTTAAACTTTCAACCGCATTTGTTATCCGATTATAACTTTCTGAAATATCATCTGGTCTGGTAAGGGCACGAACCACGATCGCAGTCAGCATCCGTTATTAAGCTTTAATATATTCAAGATTGCTGTCCTCCACAATAATGTTCAATGATATATAGTGTCATGTGTTGGTTCAGAAATTGCAAAATGGACGCCATTTTGGCGTCATTTCTCTTGAGTGCACGATTATAAACCAATGAACTTAATTAAAGAAAATGTTTTCCAAGATAAAAATACAAAAGAATTATTGTCCTTGTGGGACCGAGCTGAGAAAGCCGTTATACCCCACCCTAAGCAAAGAATGTAGGCTCGAACTCCCCCACCCCCATAAACCCCACAATATATATCTCGTCGTGGCGCGTCTGTCCCATGGGCGTCATTAAACAAGGGTTTGCGAACTTTGAATATTTGCTTGTATTCAAAGCGATGTGGCTTCGCGCCTCGATGTCCTGCACCGAATCAAACGTTGCAATCGAGGTCCTAAGTCCTAACCTACAGTATTTAAACTACTGCTTTGGCATCAACAACCAAAACAACAAAAGTTATTTTAATGGCATTCAGTTTGTAGGTAGTCTACTTCTAGGCATCCAACAAACACCCCTTGTTACCTTCATATATTTCTACTACCAAATATTGAACGCTTGGATCTATTCATATAAAATATTCCTTGGATATTATTTCTCCAACAATACAGACAATTTTAAAACACAAATATAAAATAATATATTTTGTTTTGTTTTGTTTTGGTAGTCTTTGTAGGGATAATTTGTCTTTCTTTAGTAGACTGACTGGGTATTTAGTGTAAGAATGTAGAAGAGAATGGGCTAAGACTATTTTATTGCAGCAAATCCTATCACACCGAACTGAAAAGCCTTCGGACACCCTTCAGCCAGGATTGCCTATGGCGGGTATCGAATCGACGACCATCCCTTATATATATTAAGAGTAGCATGTGTCGCATTAGCCATAACGATGATACACAATTGAAGAAATAATGTATAATCAACATACCATAACTTTTATGTAAAATTTTAAAATCTAGAAGTAATAAAATTCTGTCCTTATACCACCACCATCATTAAAAGCTAGAAGCTGGAATGAAATCAGCTGTCCGTTCGACATGTTGGCGCCCATGGTTCAATCCTCAGTTGGTACAGGAATCATTAGCGTATGATAATTACGCAATTTACGACGCTACACTTTTCATTCCTGATTTTACTGTAAACGACGTCATATTGTGGAGATAAGGTAATAATCGCCGCGATAAGTGCTCGCATTATTCTCGTCGGCGAAGCATCTCGCTCGAATAGATTATGAGTGCATCGTGGAAGCTGGTGCTGCGTGGCTGGGAGGCTGCCAACACCTCCGCCACTTGGAGGAGACCGTATAGCGTGTATCATTAGTCCTCACTTAGGACTAGATCGAACAAACCTCACGTCGAGAAGGTAATACCAACCTGACAGAAGAGAAGATACTTCTCCAGTTGTTCGGGAGGTTTTGTTCCGATTTAGTCGAGTGTAGCAGTTTCGAACGGAGGACATTTAAATAGTCTTAAAAGAGTTTCGCGTACAATAGTCTTTCTCCTCCAGCGTTCTGCATCTGCTGTGTCTGCGAATTTACGATATCAACGGTGGCTCCCTCTACAGAATCTCGTCAACAATGTCGGTAATGCCATTATGATATGAAGTTGATCTTTGTGAAAAGATTATCCCGTCGCTAAGCTTAAACCTTAAGCGATACGGTTCCCGCATAAATACGTAATCTTCGTAATATCTTGGAGCCAATGAAAACTTTATTATGCTAGTCGAGATTTCATTGTCGTTTAAAGACGACCAAGCCTAGGCTTTCTACTCATTTTGTTTTGGTAAAAGAAAACTTGTTAAAAGTGTTATTAAGGGATACTCTAAAACTTTGTTCAAAGATAAGGAATTATCTTGCTTAATTAAGAATACAGATTTATCTTTAATCGAGGTAAGGTTTAAAAAGAAATAAGAAAGCTTTAGTATTAAATTATAAAGGGCATACTTAAGAAAATTAACTTTAATTAACTTCAAAAACTCATGTTTAAATGCAACTTTCTACCTCGTTGCCGTAGTTTTAAGTGTCTCCTTCCTTTGCAATCTTTTAAATTTTAAAATTTCAAAGACTGTTATTATAATTGGTCTTGTTTTTCTCACGTAAATTCTCATACATTACAATTGTAGAAGTTTTATTATTTCGTTTTGTTTGCTGTACATTTAAATGTTCAACTAAGACCAATACTTTATAACTAAGACCAATACTTTATAACATCCCATAAAAATGTTAAATTAAGTTTCATGTGCCAAAAATGGTTTATTTCAAATCAAAACGGGCAATTTAATTCTGGACCTCTATTGTAAGCAGGAATGACTCTCCATGACTCACGAGAACAGTTTTGCGTTTAAGGTTTCCTGTTTGTTAATTCATCTTGTTTTCTTGTGCAGAGTAGCGCAGTTGTTTACGTGTAACGCAAACAATTAATTCCAAATGAATGTTATTTGAACGAAGGCGAGACATCAAAGTCTTCGTGTGTTGTGTGGCTTCCTCGCAGTAAACACGCGACTAGAAGCTGTATTTACCAGCCGACGTCGTGTCGTTCATTGTGTTTTTGTGCCGACTACGACGACGCTATGTTGCTGCAAAGAACGTAGCATTGATAATTGCCGCTACTGAGGCGGAGGTTACACGTTTCAAGCACGTTGGGAGATCGAAACAGAGAGAATTACTGCGCTTTTCATGTCAGCATTAGTTCATTCAAGAAAGCTTACTCCGCATTATCCTTTCTACAATTATAGTTTAAAATAAATGTTTCAGACCTCAAAGTGTACCATGATTGCCGATATTATGCTCCGAGATTAACAGTTTTAAAACAAAATGCAGGAGACTATAGTGTGTCAATATTCGACTAGAGAGTAAAATTACAGTACGTACAGCGGTTAAATAAGTTGATTTAGTATAAACAGATAATATATTTTGTTGAAAGACAAAAAATTAAATTAAAATTTCCAAAACATTGATAACGTGCTTCTAAGATTGTATTGACGTTAAGGCTATGCGATTAATATGTACATGATATAATTTTGAACAATCATATTAAATGTGAAAATTAAATACAGTTTAAAACATAAAATTTAAAATCAACAAATGAAATTTGACGAAGTATATCGATCAAGTTACACACTCTTCTCCAAAATTTAAAAGACTCGGTCGTCTTCCACCACTAGACATTCTGTTTCCCCATCATTGCCTCGTGTAGTACCACCTCTATCCAGCCTTGTAGCAGCGTCACCCTCCTTCAGATGGACCAATAAGTTCTCGAGACGAGCCCGCGTCTTCCGCGACTGCTACTTGAATTAGTGACCGTCCTACTCCTCGACAGGTCAAGTTCATTTGCTGCGAGTTCGTTTGTTTGTACACGAGATGGACGAGTCAACTCTGGCGGAAATGCGTTGCGATATTATTTGTCTACTCGAAGAAATTATTTTTTTCAAAGTAAAAAGTAAATAAGGGTGTTATAAGAGCCGAGTTCGACTTCGGAATATGTGACGGTTGAGTCAACTAAAAATGTGGCATGCTTTTCTCAAGATATAAAAAAATTCTATTAAAATTAAGTCAACAATGGATTTTTCGTACAATATCTAGCCAGAAAACAACACCATAATTTGTGGTTAAACTATTTGTCCCTAAGAAAATGTTATAAGAATCTTTCGTTTTCGATTTTTATTTTTGTTGTAAAGTTTGTTGACTCAAAAGTGTGACTATCAGCCACGATATTCCAATATGATGGCCGAAGACATTTTTTTTTAGATATCAAAACTGCATTGTATAACTTTCAGTGTTTATATCCCACGATACCTATACATATCAAAATATCACGGTGAACTTCGGTCCAGAACTTTCTTTGTTAATTTCTGTGCTGACGTTATATTAGCTTTGAATCATTTTCCACCAAAATCACACTGTTCGCTAATCTGTTGACAAGCTATAATAACAGTGCGTTACCTTGTTTGTGATTATTTCCAGCCCACTGCGTACTAATAATTGACATTTGGTCCCCCCTTCTCTGTGATTTGATGTTGACGAAAAGTATTATCAATATGCATGTTTTGATAATTGGAGTTAACGAGTTACTCTATGACCTAATTAGTGCAAGACTCATGCAAACCTAATTACAAACCAAATCATATTATCTCGCTACTGACAGCCACGTCCTGTTATCGACATGGATTCTGTTTTCAGTATGTTCATCTGATTGTTATGTGACTCTGTCACGAGGTAATCCTATCTATAGTGACTGATTAGCTTGTCGTGCATACGCCACAGTGTGATGATATTATTCACGCTCGTGGTCTTGATGCTCTGGGCAGTTGCGCACGCGTGCTAACAAGTGTCTTTGATGTTGACCTGGCTTGTTTGAGGCTAGCAGGTAGCCTGCTGTGAGGTTGATGGTGTGTCTTGTTAATAATAATGTGGCTAATGAGGGATAAGTATATGTTTCGCAAGAACTCTGCCTATTCAAAATAGCTTCCCTTCACGTGATTATACGATTTCCCAATTAAGGTGAACAACATAACGTAAACAGAATACCATGTATTACAATTTGGACGGTTTGAAATTCAAAATCTTGACTAACCACATTTTTGGAGGGTGTGTTTGCACTTAGAGAACGTTTGTGTGTAATTTTATCCCAAATTGGTAGTCATTTTTAAAATATTTTTTAAGTTGGTCGTGGTAAATCTGTCCGGTGTGCAGAATGGCCCTCTTTAGGTTTCCAATCAGGTTCAAAGGAAATGTCCCAGGGCTGTTTAAGAGGAATCAATCCCAGGCCTACATTAACCACTGAAGAAAAGCTTGGAGAATAGTTTCAGTCAGGATTGCCCGTGGTGGTTATCACCCGCAACCAACTACACCTTGCGTCCCAACAAACATATTTATTGCGGTCAATAAACATGAAAGCTAGTCAGTCGAGTACTTTAAATTAAGATAAAGCATATGCACATGAGATACCTAAAAAAGGTTATATCTATTATTGGAATTTAAGAAGATAAAAGGTTTCGAGGTAGGACGAGGAAAAGGTCCGCCAAATCTCTACGCTTTCTGAAATGTCAGCATTAAGTTAAAACAAGTATTGCAAGAAAAAGATTTTTTCTCCCCTCAAGAATTATTTGGAAACAAATTGTGTAATCGAAGCGAAGTAGTACAACCTTGGCATGTCCAACTCAATTATGTGTTAATTGCCCATAGGGGCAGTTTTGTTTTTTTTTATTTTGTTTATGATTATTCATAATAATTGTTTCGTTGCATAATATGTATTATGTTCGATGTAAAATATTATGTAATATTTTGAGTCCATACTTTCCACATGCCCATGTGCAACAAACGGTCGACTCAAAATGCAACAGTTTCTATATGTATGCCTGTAAGGCACTGTATAACACCATTGTGCCATGGAAATACAATTATATTGCGAGGAATGAATATCAGAATATTCAACATATTACATATTCATATATTATTTGACTACCCATAACAGAGAAATGGTGGGCAGTAAAGTGATTTTGTAATTAGTTGATTTGTTTGGTGTGTCGAAACGTTATCATCGTTACGTGTTTTCTTCTCAATTATTAGAAAAAACTAAATAAATTCAACTGTTCAAATGTTGGATTTATTTTTTCGTTGACATTGGTCGGTAGGCAAAATAAGAATATCAAAATGTATATTAATGTATTGTGTATGTGTGTATTACGTATTGTTAAGTACTTATATAGTATTACTTATGAAGGGCCAACATGTACATTTATTTATTTATTTATTTACAACATAATTAATAATTGGACCATCCCTGTTAACATTTGTGGCATACTAGGTCCTATTTTAATATTTTATGTTTTTGACTAACTTAAGTAAATTAAATATTCTTGCATCTATTTTAACAGATTATATTCAGATAACATTGTGCATAGGCTACTTGTTTGGGTAATTCATGTTTTATTGTTTTTGACTCACTTCAATCAGAATGTATAATTGAAATTGTGACGAAAACATATGTTACAGCAGTGTTTTTAGTTCAATACTGATCTTGATTATTTTTATTATATCCTCTTCTTTATTGTATGTAATCCTATGTACTGAAAATAGGCAAATGCTAAATACAGATATTACTACTACTTATATTACTCCCGTGTGTTTATCCCGCTCCGCGCACCACTAGAATGCAGTGGCGCCTACTCCTAGCTACACTAACACGCGTGTTTCTCTGTTGCAGTGATCAAAGGGCTGCCGTGCACGGTCTACAACCGAACATACGACAATGGCGAGACCTTCTTGCTCGACTGCCGCACCCAGTGCGCATGTCAGGTAGGGGCTAATAATAATTAATCATCTTCATTACACTAAGTAACAGTCTGACGAGCGTATTTCTAGCAAGCAGAAACTTGAGAGCTGGATTGTGGCTTTCACGTTCTCAGATGCTTTGTGGGGAGGCGAAACTCGTGTAGGAATAATGGGGAGGTATTAGTGCGAGGGTGGCTTAACGTATCAACATTTACTCGTAAGGGTTTTATACTTATAAATAATTGAATTTACTTTGATGTTGGCGTAAACTACGTGTTGGCGTATGTAGTGTCAAATTTGGTGGAGGTGCCGGGTCAAATCTTAATGTAACCGCACCATAAATTAAACTCTACTTTCATCTCGATTTGAGAGGAAATTATTGTAGAGTTGATTATTCTATAGTTAGCTTCACTTGTAAAACTAGATATTTGATGATTAAAATCGATTGTTCAGTCGGGTGGGTGATTAGCTGATATGAGATGCGGATTTATATCGGGGTTCTTATTTAATTAACGTATAATATGGATTTTGTTGTACCCCTTATAACAAATAATGCAGGTATGAAAATGTTGCTAAACATAATCTAGGAAATGTTTACACAAACTAGCTTTAATAATATACATATTATTAGTTGTTTATAAAAACCTAACCTCTATTATAAGTATAAAAGGAAATTGTTTTAATTCACACATTTGAGAAAAGTTAAGTGCAAAACGACGAGTTTAACGTTATTATGTATTTCTATTGAAAACTACAAACAAATCAAAGAGTGAGATTATAAGTCATTGAATCGTCGTCACGAAAATTATTCTTTACTTACATTTTATTTTGTACAAAGTTGATAAAATTCGTAACCTATATACAGAATTATTTCTCGAAATAACTTTCTCAAACATATCACAGATAGACTGCTCATACTTTAGGATAGGGCAGCTGAGTTGGATTTCGTATGTTAGTTGAGCTGTGGTCAAAGTTAAATTGAATTCTTGTCGCTTCATGCAAACTATAAAAAATGCCTCGGGGACACTTGAATCTCAAGTCATATAATGTGTGGCGGACTGTGTCACCCATTCCACTGTTGCGAAGCACTGTAATAAAACTGGTTGTTTATTAAGATACCCAATAATCTAGGAATATACACACAAATGCTTATAGAAATGGTGCACTAAGAATTTGAACACAAATAATATTAACAGAGAATTTCATGTGATATCGTCTTGAACTTCTGCAAAGACAATGTTCAGTTATTAATAAAACGATCAAGTACATATTTTACATATAGTTTAATATAAATAATGTGAACTTAATTGTTATAAGTGTAGACTAGCTACTTGTTGGCGTCTGTGGTGTCACATTTGGTGGAGGTGCCGGGTTTTATCTTAATGTAACCGGAACATTAACTATACGCAACCAGCTTCTCGCTTTCACAGGGATTTGTAGATGTGATTATTCTGTAATTCATGCTAACTTCATAGTCGTCCAAAACTACATATATAACTATTTTTTTAAATCGATTGTTCGTCGAGCTAACTAAAGGAGAGGCAGAATAAAATCGTGTTTTTCATTTTATTAATGACCACCTCATTCTATTTACTCTTATTTCTCTCTTCCTTTTCCTTTTCCTTTATAAATACAATGTACTAATAGAATGAGGTGGTCATTAATAAAATGAAAAAAAACATTTTATTCTGCCTCTCCTTTAGTTAGCTCGACGAATAATCGATTTTAAAAAATAGTTATATAATATGTAGTTTTGGACGACTATGAAGTTAGCATGAATTACATAATAATCACATCTACAAAGCGAGAAGCTGGTTGCGTTTAATAAAGGAAAAGGAAGAGAGAAATAAGTTTTAATATTGAAGTATATTTACGTATAAACTGCTAAATCTAGGGATGTTCACTCTAAAAATGTTATCTTAAAATAATATTCCCTTTGTTATTTTATACATCCATTATTGGGATAGCGAAGCGAAGACTGACGTTTACCCCCCAAAAAATTTTGCTCGGTAGTTTTTGTTTTTCGTTCTGTTAACAAATGGAATCTGCCAAAGCATATGCGATATTATTGAGGGACCTTCATTCTTAACTTGACCTGTCACTTTTGTTCAATCGTAAGAAATATTTTCATGAATATTCAACTTTCGTTATACCAGTGATGGTGCGAAGTTTCGTGACATTTGGCGATTCTGACAAGAGTGGGCTACAACGTTCAATTTACAGCACATTAAGGTTAGGTGATTATTGACGTTTGTAAAGAAAAGTTTAAAAAAGTTAGCCAATAGTATAGAAATAAGGTTTTAAATTTTAGTTTTTTTAGTCTTAAATGATTAAAACGTTTATTTCTATAGATTCTGGCTACTTTATCATTTTTCTTTTAAAGTCAATACATTACCCTTACCTTTATGTCCATGTAAATATGAACGTTGTAGCCCCACCCGTTTTGGTCAGAATCCACCCAATAGCACGAAAATTATAGATTTTAGATCTTTCACAGCCTTGTAGGAAAACTTCACAGGAGATTTGTATACCTTACGCACAGCCGTGTTACAAACAATCAAAGATCCAACAGACCTAATGATTCCTTTGTATGGGCCGTGTTAATATGTTGTTATCAACGACATAATATAAGCTGTGATATAAGCTAAGCGCTAGACACACAGTATAGCCAGAGTCGATAAAGAAGTTTCCCCTTTGGGGAGGTCCCCTTACTCCCAAGTCAAAACGGAATCTAACGTCCTGCGCGCTGAGAGCGGCTCCAATGTGAAACTAATAAAAGCACTGCACGCTAAATACGGTCAGTAGATTATCGATGTGCAGTGACGCTGAAATCAACAAACAACAGACGAAACGTCAAACTTCAATTTTATTTCAATCATATTAGCCCTGGGCCCTAGTCTTTTAAAACGATTTACTTTTAATTTATTATTGTACTATAAAGTGTTGCGCAGGCATCACTGACATTTTCGTGCGAAATAATTTGAGATATGCCTTGTTCAAGCCTAACGGACGTAAGTGTAGCCTAGGCCCAAGGCCACAATACAGTTTTCAGACGTAAGTACGCCCTAGGCACTCAAATCGAAATCTTGAACAATACATATTGTCGGCCTAGCTCCTAAGCTTAGGTATACTCCATCAGAAATATCCTCATTAATAAAGAGAGTTTGCTTTATGCCAAAACATTCGCCAACATTCGATCGTATTTAATATTTTGACGTTTCCGCCATTTGTCGTCATCGACTGTTAACTACTAGTAGAAAAGTGACGTACTTTTATTGAAGAAGTTCCATCAATCGTCACACAGAGTCGCGCGGAACGTTAGATTCCCAAACGCCAAAAACCGACTTTTTATTTAACCCAGGGCGGTATAGGGAGTTGGAGGACCTCCCCAACGGGGAAACTTCTTTATCGACTCTGGTATAGCCGTGGGGAGCATAACAATTTGAAGCAATCTTGAATTGGGAAAAACCCACCGCCGTCTAAATGTATCGTACCCTTAAATTTAACAGCCTTTGTGTTAACAAGCGGTGTAAAATCAAAACCGCAAGATGGCGATTTCTCGTTATTATTGAAGAAAAACAGTCTTTCTTCCTCAAATCTCTCAGTTACTCCGATTTCCGAACAAAGCAATTCAAGTTGGTGGACTATCATACTATTGTCTATCTGCATTAGGCTTTTAGTAATCAAAACTAGTTATTTGTGCGGAATATGTGTCTGAACAAGGTCGTGCAGGTCCAGGGTTGCCTAGGAGAGGCCTAGGGCTTGTCAAACGTGTAATGTTAGCATTAATTGAATGTAGTTCTATAGCCTAATGGAACTAAAGGCTTACACTGTTGTATTATAAATAATTTTCTTTATCTGGGCCTAGGCCCGGGACGGTTTCTGGTTTGTTTTATGAAAGTAATGACAATTTTTCTCGTTTCACACATAGAAGCAAAATTTAAAATGTCCGCCATTTGTTTACGTATTTGTTTATCCCCGCGACGTTCAAATAATCCACTGCATCTTAGTTCATTCAACTAGATGAAGTATCTATGTTGCAGTGAAGTGATTTTTCCCTACTCGAGAGGCTTCAAATTGTTACGCTAGCGCTCGTTTGGAAGGATAGGAGACTGAGCGTCTAGCGCTTTGCTACGCAAAGCTTATGTACGTCATTGGTTGTTATCATTTTAAATTAATATTAACATTTTATAATTAAAAAGCTCATCCATCAACGCGACTTAAAAAAGCGTTTGCGAAGCTTCCTAGTTGTAGGTAATAGACCTTGAAATGGACGGTGTGTAGTGATAAAACAGTCGTGGGTTCCGACCAAACCAGTAGATGTAAAAAAACAGTTCTTTAAACACAAAATGGAAATCTCTCCTGAACTTTTCTCTTGCGTCGTTCTTTTGTCCTTGTGACGTGACTCGATCGTGTCGGCTTTCAGCTTCGGTCAGCTCCGCCATGTTTCGTGTTGATTATAAACTCTGCCTAAACACCGAGGCGAGGGAGCTGAAAGGTGTGCGCCACACTAATACACCTCTGGGGCATTGCATTTCAATTAAAACACCCGTAAATTGAAACGTCACGTTGACGGTTGTAGCATTCACCGCAGACTCTATTTTGGTTTCGCGTAATGAAACTCTTTATCAGCCTTGCATCGTACAACGCGGCATGTTTATGTGGTTCTATATTAACAACTGAACAGCGCTAAAGTATTAGTGTTGCCTCGCAGCCAATCAGCGGTCGTTAAAGTGACGTCAGCGCTGCTTTAATGACACACTCAGGAGGGCCGTATCTCTACCGGTAACGGTAGCTCCAGACTCTTATCTGCGCTTTAAATTAACACAACCAAGAAGGGCATTAAATTCTCGACGATCGATATAGGAGCAGGAGTTCGGTCGTAGCTGCAATCGTATCTTAGCGGTTTGTAGCAGGTAGAATGTGTACTGTGGGGGAAGAGGGGGAGGGGGGACTTTCACGCCTACTTACAACAGCTTGAGGCGAACATGGGGTTCAATGGAAATCGTTGAATACGGTGTTCTAAAGTGACTAAACAGAGCTTAGACTACTAAACAGCGTTTCATGTTTAGCTTTGTTTGTGTCGGAAAAGTATCATTTTAAAATGTCGCCTGAGGAAAAGACCCAAGACTTTTAAAACCGAGCCGAAATTATTTTATTTTGTATTGCAAAGGACATACAGAGTGGACATATATGAAATACGAAGATAATGCATGAGATAATTTATTGTTAATTCAAGTCAAAACACAGATGGACACAGGGTGAACAATAAAACCGAAGGAAAGCCGCGCTTATTCAACCAATAGCTATAATATTTGCATTGATATTCATATTCATGTGTTTATCGAGTATGATTTAAATTTGAGGGCACACACATTGTGAAATGCAGCTTACAGAAATAAAACTAACGTACATTTTAAGTTTCGAAATAACTTTTAAATTACCATCGACGACTAAAAAGGAAATGCTTTAAGTTTAAGTGATTACATGTAGTTGGGATAAGTACGTTGGTGAATTCCTTTGCTAATTAAAATAAGTTAAATTGGCTTAGAGAAACAAAGTTTACAATCTTCTATTAAATTATCCCTGATCTCCCCAAAGAGACCACTAAATATCTCTATCTCTGTCATCGCAAGGGTAAAGTTGTAGATAAGACCGAACTGACCTTAATCTTGACTTTACTCAATCAACCTCTCTTCGCCTCCTTCCTATCACTGCGTCTAGTAATTAAACCTTCCAATGTAAATAACAGACAACGTACAGCTCACTATTATGCATTGTTATTATTTTGTATTATTATTTGACGAAAGAAATTAAATACGAAAAAGTGACTTAAACATTTAGTAATTGCATTTGCAATGCATCATTTACTTAGCATCTTATTCTTGCTGATATCGCAACTTATTTTACTTCACTCTTCACATCTAGGGCGAAAGTTTTAAGTAGATCATGATGATTACTTAATCGCGATTATGTAAATGTCTCATGCAACTTTATTATTCCAACATCTTTGCATGCAACTGAAAAGTGTTTTTCTCTTTTGTCCCTTCATTATTCGAAACACTCCTATGTAGTGCAATCAATTAAATTGACTCTTTTCCGTAGTAGTATGTACATTGTTCTTGTTTGTAGTTCCTTTACTTCGTCAGGTAGCGACGCAGTAAAGTGCCATTACATAAGTATCTATCTAGAGAGATATGTTTAGATAACATTTTTTAACCCGCTGATAGTGAAATACTCTCAGGGTACCTGAATATATTGATCAATAATATATAGTAAAGATTATTTAAAGATGATTGATTAAAACATCCTGATTGCGTAGTTGGCTAAAGAAATGCTAATAATTTCCCTTCTCTGACATGTTTAATTATTTTACGATATTTTTCTTTATTCTGAAATTTTCAATTCACTTTCGATGGGATAACAAAATATACGGTGAACTACAAAAACAATTTTAAATGTTTTTTTGGTTCTACTAACGCTTGTGCGTTTTAGTCAAACGTCAAGCAATACAATGTATTCACTTTTCGAGTAGGATGCTTTAGTTATAATATGCCTCTGAAAATGACCTTTGTTAAAATGTAGTACAAACGATATTCCAGTCAGTGAAAAGTAATTCGATATCTCGTTTCCCAACACTATTTATATTTCCCGTCGCGAAAATTATGTATGAAATAATTTCGTTTCCATCGCGTTTCACTCTTGGGCAAGTTCGCTTTCGGTGTAAGCACCTTATTTCCCCTCACACGGGGGAGCCGAGCCGAGCCGAGCCTAGTCGAGCAAGCCTCGGGCGCGACCGGAAGGAGACGAAATGGAAGGCGAAGATTAAAAACCTCTCAGCTGTTCTCGCGTCATATTTTCATCAAATACCTCGTTCTTTGTTTCTCGCCCCACAGTAGGGGCACTGTGTATCTCTTCTGAGACGAGCGTTTAATGAAGACCTATAGACACAAAAGTAGAAGGACTTGCTTGAAATATTGCATTGAGGAGGCTTCTCGGTTTCCATTTGTTTGCACATTTTATTTTATTTATTTATTCTTAATTATTTATATAAACTGGAAGTTGTGACGATACAGAAGAACACATACAAATCAGGAAGCGAAACACCCGTGCAAGCATCACTCTCCTGACCGTCTGTATGGCGTGTGTAACGTATTACGATAAAAACCTTTCACGACTTCCGATTGACAGTCGTTTTCTGTTGATATTTCCATCCAACAAGGATGATACAGAACGTTTTTGTTGACAGTGGTGGTAAGAAGGAGTGGCTATTCCCCAGAAAGTTTGAAAAATTGTGCTCGGTAAAACCACCATTAATGATTTCAAGAACAAACTATTGAGGAACGTTTTGTTTTAGTACACTTTGTCTTGACCCGGCACCTCCACCAAAAATATCGAAAATATGCATAATTCATTTTTGTATTCTTCTACGACGATCAGTTGATTAAGTGGCTTTGCTCCCTATTTTGTGTGCTCCATACCTATGCTTGTCGATGAGTAACGATTACATTCACCGAGTCAGAGACATGCGAGATGGAGATGCTATGACTTCACCTGTACGATGTAACAATAAAACTAGAAAATAATAGCACTTCAAGTAAAACTTTACGGAAATTGGTCAAAGTACATCGCAAAGTAAAATTAATATCAATTTGACTCTAAACTTTACTCGTAACTATAACTGAACTGAGAAGAACGTTGCTCTATTTACAAGAACTTGTTTCAACTTCCTTCTCTCAGATCCATACCTCGAAGTCATACTTTCTCAGCTCAGTTTTGCTATTTTCCCCCATTTATTCTATAGAATTATTAGTTTGCACTAGTTTCTTGCGTTTCAGAATTTTGAAACTGGTTTATAGTGAACTTTCCAAACTAAAAACCCCATCTGGTTGCCGTAGAAAAATATAAAAATATAAAATTTATTAACGTGCTCTATAGGATGGAATTTCAGATGAACGACATAATTAAATTTTTCATGTCACGCTTGAAGAGCACAAAAACGTTTTGCAAGCTGCGAGAAGCACGATGGAAATGCCACACTCGCGAGTGCAAAGTACTACACACTATGGCATTGTTGATTTAATATTATACTGTGGAATGAAATAAAATTCAAACAACGATTATTATTTTCATAAACAAACAGAAATACTAAATCATCTAAAGCCTGTGGGTTCTCCATCCTTTTAAACAACAATCGTCATGTATTTTTTTACTTTAATTAATTTGAAACACTCCCGTAGGTGTAATTTATTATATAGAAATCAATCCAGAAAGTACAAAATCTATCTCAGCGGGGTATCGAACTCCGATCTCGATTGCCAGTCAGGTGATTTACCCCTAAGGTTCCCCCTGAGTATAGTACCCGACCGGCAATCGGGAGACCGGGGTTCGATACCCCGCTGAGATGTATTTTGTGTTACATCATAAAAATATAAAGCTTATATGTCACGTCACGTCACGTCTTTTATTCACGGCCTGCCAATATAACAAAACTAGTATATCTTATTTTCCCTCTCGCGTCCACTATTAGCTTATGTCAGTCCTCGCCTCGTAACGAAACGTTCTCCTTGTGTCGCGGGAGAATCAGACTAGTGTCACCCACGGGACTCGATACGGGAGAGATCGCAGAACAACGGGCTTTATTTGCCGCCTCTGGGGCTGGTTATGTGGATGTGGTGAGTTCTCTATCAAAGGCAGCAAACAGCCTGAAACCGTTGAAATTGACGGGAAAAAGACGTTCGGTGCCCGCAACAAAACAAAAGTTGAGCTCTCAACTTATTTGGATTTTCGAAGTTCGAACCTGTGTATTGGTAGAAGAATGTAAGGGTAGGGTTGAGAAGAGCAATGTGACTGCAAAGGGTGTGTGGTATAAGGCAGGCAGGTAGGAATTATGAAAACCGCTATGGAAAGTTGTAGAATATTTTTAAACCCTGCAATAATGATTCTCCACAAATTCACAAATATAATGTTTCTAAAAACTGTTTATAAAATAATCATACTCTTCAAATTGATAAAATAATATCAAATGTACTTTGCCTTGCGTGTATCCATCAGCTCTGTGTCCTTCAAGTCATAAAGGTGTGTAAAGTGACCTATTACATTCTGAGACCATTATTACTCGGAACCCGTTCAAATGACGTATTCTCATAAATAACTGCTTCTCAAATAACCTGACGTGTTGCTTCCGCTCTCTCTTTTCCCCTCCAACATTCTCTCTCGATCTCTCTCTCCCTTCTTCACCCCAACATTCTCTCTCCCTCTCCGGCTGTTAGCTATAACGACACACATAAAGTGACACCTACCCTCTATCTCTACTGTCACATAAAGATTTATCGACTGGACAACCGAGGCAATAAAGATTTTTGATAAGCGTTCAAAGACGTTCAATAGAAATATACTTCTTTTTGTGAAAGACGAACTGAATTGTGAAAACAACTATATAGTGCAGCCCAGAATTATTTATTGTGACGATTTATAATAATATATTGTATTTGATTTAATAATACATATTAACCACTGACTCCTATATGCTACTCCTATAGCTAACGAGAATCAAGAAGTAACTTCTAGGATGCCGGGATATTAACGTAACGCATTTTCCAGATACTCCCAGAATCAATTTCCCAGTTATTGTCTTTGCCGCTGTCACGGTCAAGGTCAATGTCACTGTCCTTGTCTCTGCCCCAATTGGGCCTGAATCTATTACGTGATTTATTATTTCCGTGATTTTTTTTTAAATGACTTAAATGATTTTTTTGGGATCAGCTTAGAATGATGATGGACTATATGTTAGAAGTTAAAATTCGGATCACTGATTTGTTGCTAGTATTAACGACGATTATTCGTGAGCGTTTATCAAGGCCAAGTCGGTCCAAGGTTACTATCAACAAACTATTAACTATATATTTGCACGAGGTTAACCCTAAAGAAGGAGATAGAGATGAGGTGCAGTTTTAATATGGTCCGGATATATAGGCGGTTCTCTCGACAACATGAATAAATGGAACAGGTATAGATGAAAGAAACATGGCATAACGCTACAATTGCCACTATGGCCTATTTGACTAGGAAGCTTAGCAAACGCTTTTTCATGCGCGTTGTTGGATGAGCGTAATTGTTTAAAAACGAAAAAAGCGTAAAATTGCGATTTCCATTAGAAATTATTTTTCGATTGCGTTTAAATTTCACACAAATATATAAATTCATAACATTAAGGTTCTGTGGAAAAAATCATTACAATTGGTAAAAGCATGTAGGTGTTATAAGTTGAAGAAATTTTAAGAATCGAAAAAAATCGTAAAATTGCGATTTTTATGAGAAATTATTTTTTGAATTCGCTCAAATTTCACACGAATATATTAATTCATACAATAAAGGTTCTGTGAAAAAATCGTTACAATCGGATAAAGCATGTAGGTGTTTTAAGTCGAAGAAATGTCTAAAAAATCGAAAAAAATCGTAAAATTGCGATTTTCATGAGAAATAGTTTTTTGATTGCGCTAAAAAACGTGACCACACACGTACACACACTAAGTTCAGATATTTCGAAGGTCCACACAAAATTTAATCGCAATTGGAGTATCAGTTTAGCCGGAATCGTGTTAACAAACACACAAAAATACAAACAGAAAAAAAAGAACGAAAAAAAAATATTCCGGATTTTTTTCTCCAGTGTAGTTAAATGGAATCTTCGCTTTGCTCGCTACGCTCATCCAACAACTTACTCTGTTTAAAGTGCTCTTCTAAATCACCTCTGGGCCCCGAGTTGATGATATCATTCTAGTAGGCTAAAGTTTGTTTGTTGTGCTCATTCATTCTCATATTTTTCTGATAGAGACAAGACTAACATAAATAATTAATGAAAGGATTCAATATTGTAGACATGTCCGAACCAATCCTAGAATTGGAAGGATGATGTTAACGACCTTACGCATAATTCTGCACTGCTCTGAACAGATCTGTTTACAAACTTATTTCTTTGCGTTTCTTTTTATAAACTCATTAGTGAAAACGTCCACTGAAATCTAATTTTAATTAAGAGCGAAGAGAAAACACTCGAATCGCTTTTTTATTCTAGGCAATTATCTCTAAAAGAAAAGAAAGACAAAAGCAACTGATTAATGTCAACATTTGACTTTCTATGGACCGCGTTGGAAAACCCTGTTTTATGATTGTGTTGTAAACGGCTTTGTCTTTGTTCCGCCTGCAAATAAGATTGTTTTCTGTGAGTGAAGCGGGGGGTTACGCCCCCTTTCCACCGCCGCCATCTCGCTTTCGTTCCAATTCGTATTAGTCGTCTCGTTGACCGGGGCTAAGGAGCGAGCGAGGTTAATCGAGCAGAGAGGAACGTGAGACCCAGACAAACGTGTGTTTAAGCTGGGAATGTGTTATTGCGTGTCTAAGAGCTCTGGAGCATGCTCGTGTTTAGCAATATCACGGGCTAATGAGACGTGAAAATATGCACCGACTTATGGTGTAAGGTTAGGGGAACAACCGTCAGGGCGTGATTTCCAACCTAGGATTTCAATATGGTTTCCACTTGACCAAACCAGTCCGATATGCTTGGTCTGTTTGTTACGATGTTAGCAATATACAATCTATTGTTGCAGAATACATTTTGAATTACATACAAAAACAGGCCTACCATAATGAGCAAGTATAACTTAATTGAAGATAATCTTCATTTTAACGACTTTATCATGAAGATATGAAAGTTGTTCTTCAAGCCTTAGTTGTATTCTGTTGTTTAAAACGAGAATCTACTCATAAGTTTGTAAACACATTTTCTATGAAAGCACACTTGTCTGCGAGTATTTTCGTTCATATTTGTTTTCCATCCTGTTAAGTCAAGTTCAACAAACAAAGAACGTGAAGACTTACTAAAAAGCAGGAAAAGTAGCTTTGTATTGTTTGATGATACCGCCTGAAAGCCAAGATATCCCAGGGGACTCTATATTTCAGAAAAGCGTAAGTTGACCTGAGGACTTCTCTAGCTTTCCACCATCCGCCAACCAAACCCTACTTAACGACGTTTCCGTTCTAGTTCCCCTTCTCCCGCTAGTGGCGCTGGCGAGGCTCCCGCGGGGCCATCTATCAGCGCGCCTACAATGACTGACCGTAGTGAGCTGATGCAAGGTCAGGTAGAGCAGGCCTCTCTTCCACTCCTCAGGTTTACAACTCGAATAGGCGGAAAATAAAATCCATATTCTATTTCCAAATCTTTGTTAACGTATGAGAATGTGATGCGATTGGTTCCACTTTCAAAAGAAATATCTGTATTATTTAAGGAATTTCTTGAAGAAATCCGATTGTTGTGGTAGCCGAAGAACAATTTTCCTAGCGTGTTTTCGTTTCTGTGTTTAGCATTGGTATAGAGGAGGAATTGAATCCCATATCCAGCGAACCCAGTCTTTGTATCAATATTTCATATAAATAAGCATCGCCATGAGACTGAGCTTGTTTGTAAGCAGAGAGAGGGAGTGACCAGGTTAAATATTTTATCCCCTAACCCTTCCGACAACCCAATCTACTTCTTTTCTCATCCAGCTTATAGAGCAAGAGTATTTTCACTATTCAACCTTACGATTTTAAGCATAACAATTTATAAGTTTTATCATGGAACACTTTAGTATCATAATATGATGACAAAAAATGATACATCATGACATATTATATTTGCCTTGATGTAGCTCATACTTCACCGACAAAGGTACTCATCAAAGTCATCAGTTTCGCACGTTACTCCAATTCGGAAGTCGACAATCGCTACCTAACGAACCTTCTTCCAAGGGTGTTATTACTAATGATGTGAATGCTAGAATTAATGCTAACATTAAGCTAAGCAAATAGCTATTCGCTCGGCCAAACAGCATCCGAAGTAGACCTATAACACACATAACAAAAACTTGTAGAAATACAGCCAAACCTTACACACTCAAAAGGAATGAGATCTAAAAAAGGGCCAAGC
This sequence comes from Sweltsa coloradensis, assembly GCA_024449915.1. NCBI lineage: Eukaryota > Metazoa > Arthropoda > Insecta > Plecoptera > Chloroperlidae > Sweltsa > Sweltsa coloradensis. The sequence goes on from JAMZAV010001307.1 coordinate 96,019, forward strand.
TCATCTACCCTTCCACATAAACGTACAGTGTCCCATAACAGCATCCTCGAAAAGCTTGGCAAAATAGAATTTGCGATTATTAATTTAAAGTAATAGTTTATCCAAGTTCTTTTTTTCTAATTAATTTAAACGTAATAACATGCAAATTCTATTTTGCCAAGCTTTTCGAGGATGCTGTTATGGGACACTGTACGTTTATGTGGAAGGGTAGATGAGCTTGGCCCTTTTTTTAGATCTCATTCCTTTGGAGTGTGTAAGGTTTGGCTGTATTTCTACAAGTTTTTGTTATGTGTGTGATCTCATTACTTTTCAAGTTCCATTACAAAATTATTTGTTAAAATATAATATTTTTATCAAAGTTGATCTAAATTCTATGGTATTAGCAGTATAGCAGCAGGGATTCATGTACATCCTGGGTATAGGTGGTATAACCATGGTATAACGACGGTATAAGGACTGGACCCCAATTCTTGAGTTCGTGGGAGATGAGTTGAAAACTCGTTTTCGTTTTCGAAGGAATTGGTATTCTTGAACGGTATCGTGGAAAACGTCATGGGTTGTGAGTTGAAAGCATAGATATTGAACACCTATTGTAGTCTAGAACACACATAACAAAAACTTGTAGAAATACAGCCAAACCTTACACACTCAAAAGAAATGAGATCTAAAAAAAGGGCCAAGCTCATCTACCCTTCCACATTTGCGCATTCTTAATTCATAAACGTACAGTGTCCCATAACAGCATCCTCGAAAAGCTTGGCAAAATAGAATTTGCGATTATTAATTTAAACGAAATAGTTCATCCAAGTTCTTTTTTCTAATTAATTAAAACGTAATAACATGCAAATTTTATTTTGCCAAGCTTTTCGAGGATGCTGTTATGGGACACTGTACGTTTATGAATTAAGAATGCGCAAATGTGGAAGGGTAGATGAGCTTGGCCCTTTTTTTAGATCTCATTTCTTTTGAGTGTGTAAGGTTTGGCTGTATTTCTACAAGTTTTTGTTATGTGTGTGATCTCATTACTTTTTCAAGTTCCATTGCAAAATTATATGTTAAAATATAATAATTTTATCAAAGTTGATTTAATTTCTATGGTATTAGCAATAACAATATAGGATGTAAAATATCTAGACCCGGATTCATGTACATCCTGGGTATAATAATAATAATAATAATAATAATAATAATATATTTATTGGTCCTTAATTGATCATTACAATGATATTGGACAGGTCAACAATATAACACACAAAGAGTAAGCACTACAATACAATACAATAAAAACAAGTCAACAAAGATTTAAGATGTCAGGTATTCATTGACAGAATAAAACGGATTGTTAGTTAAAAATCTCTTCAGTTCATTCTTAAAACTTATCACATTGTTCTTCTTTAAGTATTTGGGCAGCTTGTTATATAATTTAGCGCCTGAGATATCAGGTCGCATACAAGATAGGTTTAGGTGATGCTCTCCAATTTTAAAATTGTCTCTGTTCCTAGTAAAATGGTCATGGCAATCACCGTTAGTCGTTGTTAGCTTGTCATTATTTAAAACATATAAAATTGCATTGTAAATGTACAGGCAGGGCAAAGTTAAAATCTCTAGGTCTTTAAATAACTCCCTGCAGTGGGCATAACTGCTAGCATGGGACATATACCGTACAGCCCTTTTTGTAGTCTAAAAAGTCTAATGGTGTGGGGTGACAACCCCCAGCAGACAATCCCATACTGTAGTCTGGACTGGATATATGCAAAGTAAACTAATTTGACAAACACGTAGACTGCATACATCCATCAGTCTTTTAATAAGGTAACATCCTCCTGCAAGTTTTTTACTCGCATAATTAATGTGTATGCCCCAGTCCAGCACATTGTCAACAAAAACACCAAGACAATTAGTCACATCAACTTCAACAATAGAATGAGATTTAATATAAACAAGAGGACTTCTGTCAATATTTTTTGTTTTGTTTTTAAACTGCATCAACAATGTTTTATCAGCATTAATAAAAAGTTCATTATCATCACACCATACAACCATTTGATTAGCAGCCAGCCTGCTTTCAGAATACAACGACTCAAGATCAAGGTTACTAATTAAGTCATTCGAATCATCTGCATATAGAGTAACTTTAGGTATATATATATATAGGTGGTATAACCATGGTATAACGACGGTATAAGGACTGGACCCCAATTCTTGAGGTCGTGGGAGATGACTGTTGAAAACGCAATTTGAAAACGAAGTCGTTTTCGTTTGACACTTTAAAAAGATATGCGTATAGCAAAGAGCTCGAAAAAGTTCTTTATTTATTCTAGATGGCAGTGCCTTCATAAACGCGGGCCAATCGAAAGACGAGTTGCGTGAAATGATTTGATTGTTGCAATTATGTAAACAAACAGATGAGCAAGCGCATATTATTTTGACACCTTGCTTCGACATTGTGTTTGTGTGTATTGTGTGACAGAACTATGTTGTGCTGGCCTAGGGTTGGCTAGGCTTGCCAAACATGTAATGTAAGTAATAATTTTATCTAGTCCTATAGCCTAATGGAACTTTAGACCTACACTGTTGTATTATAAATAATTTTCTACATCTGGGCCTAGGTCAGGGACGGTTTCTGATTTGTTTTATGAGAGTATAATGACAACTTTTCTCATTTCACACATAGAAGCAAAATTTAAAATGTCCGCCATTTGTTTACGTATCGCACTTTCCCGCCGTACTCTGCTTATACCGTCAACAAGTGTCAAGTAACTATGGTTACTTGTTGATTGTATAAGGGCTTATTTTAAAACCTTTATTTGGAAGCCTTCCAACAAACTTTTTCAACTTTTTTTTTCAAAAGAGACTATAATACTATAACCTTAATGTCCATGTAAAATATGAACATTGTAGTCCCACCCGTCTGGTCAGAATCGCGGGCCGACGTATTAGATGTAAGTAGCAGTAGTAGCAGTAGTAGGAGTAGCTAACATCCTTAAAGTGATTTTGAGCATGTTTCAAGCCATTTTTTCACCAAGAAGGAATGGTCGTTACCCCAATAAAATTTGGCATGTGTTGTCAGGTACCTAAATCCCTCGATTGTGATAGTTTTCAAGTTCACATCACGTTACATGACGGCGGGTAACACCTCGAAATCACCCCAACTCTGCTTGGTCTATAAGGTGTTTAGTGTGTAGCGCACCGCGGCTTGGCTGCGGCGCCCTAACGGGCACCTAGATTAGCAGTCTCCTATACCTCCGCACAGGCGCGAGCGTAGCAAATTGAAGACTCAACCGGCCCATTTCAAGATGGCGATTTGGTGTTTTAATTTATGCTTTTTTAATGCAATAAAGTATTTTACTGGATTGTTTGATATGGTTTTAGCTTGTGCAGCATGGTATTAAACAAAAGAAACAATACGAAGTGATTGCATAAGGGAATTTAGTAATCATTTGGTGTTAAAGGCTAGTATGCTACCTGTCAACCTGGCGGCAATCTTGAGAAAATTTGGCCACAAATCGCTCCCATTTGATTAACATGTAAACTGTCATTTTAAGATGGCTTCTAATTGTACCGGAAGTGGACCACCGACTGCTGGTCTAGCCAATTATATAGGATGTCTATGGTTGAAAGAGTATCACGAAATCCAAACACTTAAAAAGATTTGCGTATAGCAAAGAGCTCGAAAAAGTTCTATATTTATTCTAGATGGCAGTGCCTTCATAAACGCGGGCCAATCGAAAGACGAGTTGTATGAAATGATTTGATTGTTGCAATTATGTAAACAAACAGATGAGCAAGCTAATATCAGAACAATGTTGTGCTGGCATAGGGTTGGCTAGGCTTGTCAAACATGTAATGTAAGTATGAATTTTACTAGTCCTATAGCCAAATGGAACTTTAGACCTACACTTTTGCATTATAAATAATTTTCCACATCTGGGCCTAGGCCACGGATGGCCTTTGATTTGTTTTATGAGAGCATAATGACACCTTTTCTCGTTCCACACAAAGAAGAAAAAATTTTAAATGTCCGCTATTGTTTACGTATCGCACTTTCCCGCCTAACTCTGCTTATACCGTCAACAAGTGTCAAGTAACTATGGTTACTTGTTGATTGTATGCCAAGTGTTTAAGGCTTATTTTAAAACCCTTATTTGGAAGCCTTCCAGCAAACTTTTTCAACTTTTTTTTTCAAAAGAGACTATATTTCTATAACCTTAATGTCCATGTAAAATATGAACATTGTAGTCCCACCCGTCTGGTCAGAATCGCGGGCCGACGTATTAGATGTTAGCAGTAGCAGTAGTAGCAGTAGCAGTAGCTAACATCCTTAAAGTGATTTTGAGCATGTTTCAAGCCATTTTTTCACCAAGAAGGAATAATCGTACCCCAATAAAATTTGGCATGTGTTGTCAGGTACCTAAATCCCCTCGATTGTGATAGTTTTCAAGTTCACATCACGTTACATGACGGCTGGGTAACACCTCGAAATCACCCCAACTCTGCTTGGTGTATAAGGTGCTTGAGTGTGTAGCGCACCGCGGCTTGGCTGCGGCGCCCTAACGGGCACCTATATACAACTTAGCAAAGTTGTCAATAAAGCATACATGGACAGCCTTACACTCGTAGATTTTCAAAATTTTGTCTCATTCAGTCACAAACTTCGCAAATATAGTCAATTTTGTACTTTTTAACAAAATCAAAAATCGTGAAAATCAATTTATTTTGTAATAATTAATTTAAAACCAATTTTATATTAAGTGCTACTGTAGAGCCCTTTATTTTCACTTCAACACCTGTGGAGTCAGTCAGCCGAGCGATTAGGAATGTGGCTAAAACGCATGTCCCATCCCAACTATCCAAACGTCTTATACCAATTAATTTACCGAAGAGAAAAAAAGATCTCCTACAACCAGTGGCGTAGCTAGTAATTCAAAGGTTTTCTGATGGGCCCCTTTAGTTCTGTAACCACCGGCCCGAAAATGTTTTGGGGCCTTTTTTGGCTCAAGATAGCCTGTATAGCGATCTAAGACAGGAACCGTCCCAACAACTATTTTTGGAATACCGGGACAGATCACACAAAAACGGGCGGGGGGGGGGCGGGGCGGGGCGTTAAAACTGGAACTCTGGTTACCCAATGACCCTATGTTTATAACGATGCATACAATGCAAACAACAATAATTAAGTGCCATCTTTGTCATATCGACAAATTAATTTCCAATGTAAATAAGACATTTTATATTTGAAAATTATTTGTTATAATATTGTCTAACACATTTTGGACACCCTCTCGCCCTTCGGGGCCCTCAATGCTCAGGGCCAGGGCGCGACCGCACCCCTTGCACCCCCTATTCCTACGCCCCTGCCTACAGCGCCTTCCCTACGAAACAAAAATATAATGTTTTAATGACTATGCAATATCCATACACCTAAACATTATATATTATTGCAGTTTGCATTTTTAATGAATGGAGAGAAATAAACACGGAGCCGTCCCACAGTGCCGCTTCCCGTAAGGCCATCAACCTTTTTTTTCCCCCTATGCCATCATTACTACCTGTCGATAAAGACCATGTTACACTTGTTGGCCTAAGGGGAATTGATTTATTCCCCTTAGGCCAACACCCTGCATTTCATTATCGAAAATACAAAGAAGGTTTGTTGGCGTTAGGGTAATTGATTAATTCCCGTTAGGCCAACAGCGTATATGCATCGTTTACGGTAAGGAGCGGGGTGTTGTTGGCCTTGGGGTAATTGATTTATTCCCGTTAGGCCAACAGCGTATATGCACCCCGCTCCTTACCGTAAACGACCCAGATACGCTGTTGGCCTAACAGGAATAAATCAATTACCCCAAGGCCAACAAACCTTCTTTGTATTTTCCATAATGAAATGCAGGGTGTTGGCCAAAGGGGAATAAATCAATTCCCTTAGGCCATCAACGCTTCCTGTAACATGGTCTTTATCGACAGGTAGAAATGATGGCATAGGGGGAAAAAAAAGGTTGATGGCCTTACGGGAAGCGGCACTGTGGGAAGACACCATAAACACGGTACCGTATGGCTTAATCTTAGTTTCTGAACGCGCAACGACATTATACAACTACATCCGAGCAAAGCTGTTTCGGCTTAGTGAGAATGCAACGAACTGTTCTTCCTAGCATCTTTTGTTTCTGAACAAGCAATTTGCAGTCTGCCGTCTGCTTTGTGGGTTGAACATTGCAGCGATAGACTAGCTCTCTTAGCGCAGAACTCAGGTAATTAAGCGCTCTCTTGTTAAGAGGCTGCGTTAAGTCTGTGGCACTCGAGAGGGTTATGACGCGCAATACACGGAGGGCTTTTTAATTCCTTCTCTGTTGGATTCGCTGTTAGGAGTGCATTGAGAACATCGTTAATGGTCGACTAATTACGAGTAATAAATAATAAGTTCAAGTTTGTTGTTGCGCGTTTACTTGATTTATAACAAAGCGTGCGTCTAAAGTCTAGAATAGAATTAAAAATCTATCCACAAATTTGCTTTCATAGCAACATGTTTAAATTAATTACATTGGATAAACAGATAAAGCTGTGGATATTGTTTGCTCGCTCAGGATCAAGACCTTACTTTTTTGGAGGACATGATGCGATTGATTGCACACTACTTTGCCGTGATGCTCAAAGAATCGATTTGCATAAATCATAGAAACTTATGGACGGAGAAATGACAGTAACGGACTTCATACCGCATCCTACGAAACCAACGCACCTCACGGTTATTGTCAAATTTAAATATTTTTTTTATACAATGTAACTGAAGCAATATCATTTATGTATCTCCTTCAAATAAGGCTTTTAACATCGTCATTAGTTAAGAATTTATATGACATGCCTGGAATTCAAAGTAATTAAAAGTAATTAATTAATAAGAAGTAATGTAATAGCTAAAAATAAGGTACCTTCCTAATGAGCCAAGATCTTATTTTGATTGGATTGATTGGATATTGCTTAACGTCAATCCAATCAAAATAAGATCTTGGCTCATTAGGAAGGTACCTTGACCTTGCCAAGATCTTAGATTAACGTTATAGTACCTAAAGAAATACACACCTACTAGTTGTGTTGATAGATTCAATCCTCCGCTGTAATCGTTATTCAAAACATACACTCTTTCTTTATAATATGCATCGCCTTCCAATAAAATGTACAAAAACAATGAAACGACAATAACAACTTAATACCAGCTATCTAGGTCACAACCAACATAAAAATGTTGCAAACACAGGTATATTTGCTTGTTTAAAGCCTGGAGCTTAGTACGCTCGTCTCGTAGTCGTCACTTAAACATATATCTGTCTCTTTCAGAACGGCACGTACGCGTGTTCATCGCTGTGTCCGCAGGAAGCGATATCTCCGCGAGGTTCGTGCAAACACCCTCGCTTGGTGGAGGTGCCGGGTCAGTGTTGCAGGGAGTGGATGTGTGACAGCGCTACTGGTGAGTGTGACACAGGCGTTGTTATGTTTTGAGGATTGCACGTCTTTTTGCAGGCAAACAAACTCAAGACGGTGAAAATGCAGTATCTAATTCTGTTTCTGATTTGCTATGTGACATCAGAATAACATTTATTCATTATGCATGTTATTTCAAATCAAGATTTACGCAGGCCAGGCAACAATTGTTTGTTCAAGTCTACAGTTGGAATTGACATGTGTTAGACACAAACTATTTCCAAATTGTTACCCTATTACATCTTATCTACTTCAATTACTGTTTAAGACATTTTTACTCATTGCTTGTCACTTATCGAGACTTGTTTGGGAGAGCTTTTCTTTTGTTCCCATTCGTTCCCATTACTACGGCAATGTGAAGAGTTTACTTCTCGCATCTGAAAGCAGGAACGGTAAATAAACGTAGTTTACCAGTTATCCCCTCGCTCCGTGCTTGCATGTCATCTTACGTCACGACGGTTGACATGAAGCGATCAAGCTTCGCAACAGTAAATGCCACAGTTACTTATAACATACAGTCAACCGAGTATCATGACAATGCACTACACAATGGGCACGTTGTGCGATTCTCCAGAAGAAAAATGAAAATGTACCTACTAATTACTTCCCTACCACAATGACGTCGACCAAAAGGGAATGTGACGTCATGATTTCGATTATTCGATCATAATCAGTTCTTCCACAAACAAAGCTCCCCCCCCCCCCCCGCCCTCCTACACCCACGACCACCCCCGTTGTTCGCTCTGTAGAATGTATTGGAATATTCCTATTCTGAATAAAAAAGTAATTTGTCTAAAGACGAACAACAAGTAAATCATTACGAAACGTCAAAAGATTCAGACGAAATATTGAGTGGAATATTAATCATAACCGCAGCTGTTTCAGAGTTTGAAATTTATTGTTTCCCATCTTTTACATATTTCTGATTTCTGACATGATCGTTGTAAACTCCCCCCATAAAGATCGCAACGTTCCACTAGCACAGTTTAACATGCTGTGTGTCGTTCTGGTAATGTAAAACAACGAAGGCTGTGGCCAGTGTACAGAGTACGTGGCAATAACACATGCTCGTTATCACCAACGTAATAAACCTCGTATGGTGGAGATTAACGTTGCATCCCATTACCAGACATCGCTTTGTGTAGATAAACAGGGGCCTAGTTTACACAGCGAGCGCAAAACACGGTTTAGTTGTGTGTACTGAGACAACTAGCCCGGAATATATTCCTTCTTGGGTGCAGTATGTTTCCACGGAAGACTAGGGACACACTACGGCAATATTAGGACTAATGTGATGATACGACAACAGTCCTCTAAGCTTCATGTTATGGGAACTAACGCAAGCTGCAAGTAATCTCACCGCAGTAGCACCCTGGTATCATTTACAACACTTGTGCTAGAATATTATATTGAGGGAGTGGGGATTAAATTTGTAGTAACTTTTAATTGACTAGGTAATTAGTCCAGAGCATGTTTGGTTCGAGAGCGTTTTTTGTAATTAAACTGTTCTTATGACCGTTGGAAAATTATATTCATCAGTAAGTAATGTGGTCATTATTTTAAATTAATAACTTTTCAATAACTTGTTTTGCTTCAGAATACTCGATCGGAAAATAATTGGAAACGCAGCTGCAAAACATGTATAGTTAATACCCGGGACTACGAATTACGAAACTTTGATCGGAGTTTGATGAAAAAGAGAAAATAGATTTACTGTTACAGTATGAAAAGTCAATTCGAAACGTATTAAATTATTCTCAGAGTACAACTTTGTGCTACAAGTATTGTAAATTGACATCGAGCTTGCAATTTCACTGTGTATTCTTCAGAAATGTTAAACTTAATGTAAACTACGCTCATTAGAAAAACTTACCAATGCAAAAATTCTATAATGTAATGTTTTGTTGCATAAAATACTTTCCGTACATTGGACGGAACTGACCTCTAGAATGAAACTCGAATATTTGTGATGAACGGATCGAAATAAGTCCGTGACGTCATTTACTCATTCCAAGTTTACGAGTCAGACTTGGCAACGTTGCAACCCTTGCGTATTGTAATTATGTAACTCAGCCTGCCACTTTTAGTAAACAAAACTCGCTACTCTCGGAGAAAATATGTAAATGTAAGCAATAAACAGAGTTAAATCTTAAAGAGAAGATAATAGCGGTTCCCATTTGTAAACATACTCAACTTCGTTGCTTGTATCTATATTTGTGTATCATTCCACTATTTACCCTGAGCCCCTAGCCTAGCCCAACTTTTCATCCCAGTCTCACTTATCTGCAATATCTCCAATCAAAGGGCAGCTCCAAAGATACTGCCGCCATCCTAGGAATTAGTTAATTAGACGGTAAACATCTGCTGCCCGAAGCGCGTTTCGATCCCGGGACCTTCTACATTGAACTTAGGGACTCGAACCACTGGACCAACGACCATCAATAAGATAAATTATTATTGGTATGATGTACCACACGTATTTTATTTTAATACGTGGACATTATTCAAGCATATCAATGGTCGATGCAACAACAATCAGCAACCATGTTGAAGAATAACAGAAAATATTTAAACGAAGGGTGCGGGTAGCGTTGATTACTACCCACCCTTCCCTTGATTAAGAAATTACGTTAGCAGTAATAATAATATGTTGGCGGCAAATATGCAAGACACTGAGGAAAGTAGGCAATGGCAAGTGGAAGTGACATTATTTTACATCCTTGGTATTCTTGTTGAAATGAAGTGCCTTGTTTTGTTTATATTTAATTTTAGTGAGAAAACTGCATGGCATCTTCACCTATATTGTTAATTACATTGCGCTCCCGGGAGGTTATTACGGTTGTCTTTAATTACTCGCTTCCTAATGACTTCTGCTGTTGCTGTTTCGCCAAGTAGCATCTTGAAGCTGTATCCTCCACATCGTTCATCCTATCACATGGCATTTAATTCCTCCCACAAAAACCGCGACCCCCTCTTTACACGCCCCTGTTAATTAAGCTCGGTCTCCTCTATAACGTTATATTGTCAATTAACTCGAGCATTCCCCGGCTCTACCGACTATTATCTACCCGGCCGTGGCCATTATCTTATCCTCTGCCCCGCGGAGGTGACATCTTCCTCGTCGTGAGAGCTCGCGCAACCACAGACAAACCGAGGGAGTCGGCGATCGGCCAGCGTCGTCGGCGTCGTCGTCGCACCGCGTACGGACGATTACAAGCTACACTGAGCTGGGGCCGGGGAAGCTCGGTATCGCTGGGGAATAAACGAAATAGTTGGAGGGTAGGGTTTGAAGATAGTGGTGAGCACATCGGTCGGGAAGCTACAGCATTAATAGGTCTCAGTGTAGATACGTCATTCATTCATTTTATTCATACTTCAGTCACATAAAAATACATGTGCATATATATTAATTTTTTAAGTTATAACAAAAAAAGACATTACACCTACGGGAGGGGGGTGGCGGGGGGGGTCCCGATTAATGAAATTACAGTTTCTATAATTTTATTTTTATTGTATAATAATTATTAAACGAGTAAATTGTACAAGCGTTCTTTAGTTGAATTAAAAATTCTGACACAAAAGTGATGTTTATCAATCAAATTCATATTTTATGAATGCAAATTATGTGCATTAAAAGTTTGGTCGAATATACTACTATCGAAGTTAAACTATATGAAAAACTCTACAGTCAAAATTCATTTGAATTTATTAAGTTTGTAATCGTCTATCCAAGAGCTTGTAACTTATTGCGGAATATTGCAACGTCGGTTATATTTTATTTTGTTACTTGAAATCGAGGTAATACTTTTGACTAGCTAGAGATATTTCTGGTTTTCAATGTAACTGTGGTGTTTTCTTTCATGCGTTTCGGCTGAAATAGATTTAATTGAGAATGTTCAATGAATAAGTTCAGTGATAACTTTACAATATAATCTATTACTTATTAAGTGAGACTTTACATAAATATCATATGCCAGTACACACAATGGATCCCGTTTCTTGTCCCTGCAAGTCTTATGAATTAACGGCAAAACGTCTGAGCAAGGGATGTATTCACCAACTTCCCTCTTTTCAGGACAGGTTTATTAGGGGACGATGTGCAAACTCGGCGAATCTGCAGTTCCAGTAATTAGGCTCCTGCTTCAATATTAGTCTAGGGCTAGGGAATAATGCGGTATCCAAATGAAAACCCCACCATTATACGAATCCAAACAGATAATAATTCCAGTAATGAAAAGTTAGTTTTCCGGCGCGCAGAGGGTTTTTCTGTTGAGCATTTCATCCTGTGGCACGTTCATACAAATGAACAATAATCGTTTTGAATAGAGTCGAATACTGAATAGGCGATTTCAGAAAAGTTTGCCTTAGCTTCTGGCCACATATAAAGGCGCGAGTGTATTTCGCATTCAATGCACATAGGAACTATTCTGCATCCGCAAGGAACCTGCTGCGGCCCAATCCTTTCAGGAGGGGGTGGGGGGTAGTTTGTATGCTGCAAGACTTGATTGTTGGAGTTGTAAACTATTTCGAGACGATAGGAACTTGTAGAAAACTAATTCTAATGACGGCAACTCACGACTCGGCCCAAAGTAAGTTTACTTACTTAATTTATTTAGTGACGTCGTAGAGACTTGTGACAATAAGAATTTGCATATTTGCTCGCTGGAAATATTTAGGGCATCCGATGGAGAATATCATTAAACGGGGTGATCGTGTTTGCGTGGAGGGGGTTGGGGGGAGAGTATGCTCAATACTGCTGAGTCGGTCGGATTATAATATTGGAATTATAAACAGTTGATTACGCTTCGAGGGGAAGGGCGGGGGCAGGGTAAGACACCTCAAAACTAAATTTTAAACGGCATTACTTTCATCGTGACTTTCGTTTTGTTTTCTAACTTAAATAAGTAAAATAAATACTTTGATTAATATTTAGAGCCATCCACTCAGTCGCAACTGATTTTCAGTGGTGGACATTCATTTTTTAAAGCAGACCAAGCCAACCAACCCCGAAAGCCCCGACACCATTTCGAGCGAACAATCACCAACTTGAGACCGGTATATTTAAGTTGAAACACTGATCAATGAAGCTGGACACGATTCCACCCGCGTACAGCATCAGAATCAACAAGAATAATTCGAAAAAAACTTAAAAAATGTTATGTGCCACGTTGCTAGGACGTCTTCAAAGTCACCGTTTACACGTTCAAAAGTCAAAAAGTGGACTAAAGTCCACATCAGAAGCTGAAAATTTTCTACCTAAAGCGGTAATCGTTCCCAGGACCTTCAGTATTGGAAGCAGCCTCTAACTACAAGACAAATTGTTTACAGTGATAACACTAATAGTGATCGTGTAAACACTTGATAGCAAGTTTTATTATGTTTTGTTTAACAAACAACATTGAAAACATTTTTTACTTTTAAGACACGTTTAAGCTACTACTACTAGTGTTCCGTGGGATGAACAAAATTTGTTTTTACGTAGTTACAAATTCTGTACTGAATTATTTTAAACTTGTTTTTATAAATTTTGGCATCGAATTTTAACCCTGAGCCCTGATGTCTGACTGACAGTGACTGTCGCCCCCCCAACCGGCCGGACCGCGTGCTCCAGCGAGTGCAGGCTGGGACTGTCTCACCGGGTCTCGAACCTGAGCCCTGATGTCTGACTGACAGTGACTGTTACAGCTCAGCGCCCCCCTGAATGCCGACAGCAGGCCTCGCCGTGGACCGCGTGCTCCAGCGAGTGCGGGCTAGGACTGTCTCACCGGGTCTCGAACCTGAACCCCCAATGCCTCCAGGCGAATGAGACTCGACTGTGCCAGCTCCGAGTATGTGGGGACTCTTTGCCTTTCGTCAGCTTACACCCCGAGAGATACCACCACGTCAGAGTAAGTATTTACGTGCTTTTCTTGCGTTTCGACCTGGTTATGTTTCAGTTACTCTGTTTTTGTTAGCCAATTTGATTTATATTTAAATTTAATTCTATCATATCATGACTCATGAGTCAACATGCCGTTACTGTATTTCCTTTCTCAGATTATTTTATAAAATTGATATGTTAATTCGTCTTTGAAACTCTCATCTTTTTCCTCTTTAGGTGTTATAAGTCGAAGACATTTTTTTAACGAAAAGCAAACGTAAAATTGCGATTTTCATGAGAAATAAATTTTCGATTGCGCTCAAGTTTCACATGAATATATTAATTCGTAAAATTAAGGTTCTGTGAAAAAATAATTGTTGCTGTTATAAGTCGATGAAATGTTTTAAGATTTTTAATCGAAAAAATCGTAAAATTGCGATTTTCATGAGAAATAATTTTTAGATTGCACTCAAAAACATGGCAGTTTTAAGTTCAGAAATTTTAAAGGCCTCTGGAAAATTTCATCGTAATTAAAGTATCGGTTTAGCCGAAATCGTGTTAACAAACACACAAAAATACAAGCAGAAAAAACAAGAAAAACAAAATAAATTGTAAAATTGCGATTTTCATGAGAAAAACTTTTCGATTGCGCTGAAAAACGTGGCAGTTCTAAGTCTAGAGATTTTGAAGGCCTCCAGAAAATTTCATCGAAATTGGAGTATCGGTTTAGCTGGAATAATATTAACAAACACACAAAAATACAAACAGAAAAAAAACAAGAAAATCGAAAAAAAATCGTAAATATGCAATTTTGGAGAGAGATAATTTTTCGATTGTGCTCAAAAAGGTGCCAGTACTTAGTTCAGAGATTTCGAAGGCCTCCAGAAAATTTCATCGCAATTGGTGTATCGATTTAGCCGGAATCGCGTTAACAAACAGCCAAAAATACGAAAAAAAAGAGAAAAAAACATTCCGGATTTTTCTCTCCAGTGTAGTAGAATGGAATCTTCGCTTCGCTCGCTACGCTCGCTACGCTTATCCAACAAACTTAAACTGAGACGCTAGGAACACGTTACCGAATACAATGCACGTTGTTTTAATTATTGGTTCAAAGAGCCATTTTAATCGACTACTACAAGTTGCTGTTGTTTTATGTATTGAATTCACTATCACAATCATTTGCGTGATTAACCATTCCTCAGATACACCTCTTCGAATGGTTTTAATGTGCACTTTATCTCTTATCCCTCAACAAATCCTGGTTACATATTATATCAAACCAGCTCTTAAATTAACACGTAGTGGTTAAAATAAGCTGTAAGCTTAGCACAGAATTTAGAGATTCAATCAACATGTCCAGCCAATTTTTCTCCGAAATCTGAGCTGAAGTGAGTGGGTTTAGTACTCTGTAATGAATTAGAGTACGCATGAGTTGACGTCAGAATAAAATACCGTGATAAAATGTTTAAGTGGAGGGAGTCTCCATAGTAGTGTAATCCATGCGTAAATTTTAACTCCATTAATCCCCTTAAAAGGACCTGAGTTTTTTTGTAACAGGCAATTAATGCCTTTATAAATACAAAACGGAAAGGAATTACAGACAAGAATCAGGGTTCCGTCATTAAAGAGATTAGGAAAAAATGTGCACGGTGCTTAAAAGTTTTTGTTGAGTCCTGAGGGCTCTCTTTGACGGGAGAATAATGTTGAACCCCCTTTCAAATTTACCATCAGCTTTGAAATAAGTCACCATTCTTGATTATCGCAGAAGTGTGTTCGCAAAGCGAACTTATATTCCTCTGACTTATCATTCTCTGAATTTGTATTTGTGTACGTGTGCCTCATACATTTTCTGCGATAGGAAACCTTGGAACTTAATTTCCGAATCGTTTTTTCTAAATAAGTCTTTAAAAACAAACCCTATAAAAACATTCATTAAGAGATTTGTTTTTAAAACTAGCTTCTTTCGGGTATACATCGTACTTTCACTGAAGTTTCGATTTGTTTGTATCAATGTGTGAAACCCTGACTTGGTCTGAAGATAATATTGTCGAGGAATTAAATTAGTCGGATCGGAACACGAAGGCTTAGTCCGGGATCCGCACGCGATACAGGATCTCAGGAGCCACGATAGATCCGGAGCAGTGACGCGACCGACGAACCAAGAACTTCCGGTCCTCACGAAACGAGCGGCGCCATTGTAGATATTCTGCAAGAGAGTATATGATCTTAGTGAGTATTAGTGTGACGGATCTAACGATAAAATGATACTAAGAACGTATTAGAATTGATGAAAACTTGTTGTCCCTTTCGTTTAAAAATGTAAATAACTTAAGAAAAGACTAACATCATACTACTTAGTTGCTAATAAAATAAACGAAAAAAAACGAACATTTGGAGTAGGGATTCTTGCTGTAATTCCTTTCGTTTATTTATAAAGCATTATTGCCTGTACAAAAAAACTGGGTCATTTAAGGGGATTAATGAGTAAAATTTGTACGCATGGTTACACTACTATGGAACCATTTAAACTTTACACGGTATTATTCTGACTCAACTATGCGTACTCTTAATTCATTACAGAGACTAAACACTCACTAGCTCAGATTCGAGAAAAAAAAACGTAAATGCGATTTTAATGAGAAATAAATTTCGATTGCGCTCAAAAACGTGGCAAGTTCGAGATTCGAGGCCTCCATAAATTTCATCGCAATTGAGTTCGTTAGCCGAATAGTGAACAAAATCACAATAATACAACAGAAGAAGAAAAAAACATCCGGATTTTCCAGTGTAGTTATGATCTTCCTTCGCTCGCTACATCATTTTTCTTTCTGTTTGTATTATTGTGTGTCTGATATCACTATTTCGGCTAAACCGAGACTCCAATTCCGATGAAATTTTATGGAGGCCTTCGAAATCTCTGAACTGCCACTTTTTTGAGCGCAATTGAAAAATTAATTCTCATGAAAATCGCAATGTTACGTTTTTTTTCGATTTTTAAAAACATTCTTCGACTTATAACACCTACATGCTTTATCCGATTGTAACGATTTTTGCACAGAACCTTTATTTTATAAATTAATATATTCGTGTGACATTTGGCGTAATCGAAAATTAATCTCTCGTGAAAATCGCAATTTTACGGTTTTTTTCGATAATTTCTTGGACTTATAACACCTACATTTTTTTATCCGATTATAATGATTTTTTCACAGAACCTTAATTTTATGAATTAATATATTCGTATGAAATTTGAGCGCAATCGAAAAATTATTTCTTGTGAAAATCGCAATTTTATGATTTGTTTCGATTGTGTGAAATTTGAGCGCAATCGAAAAATAATTTCTCATGAAAATCGCAATTTTACGCTTTATTTTGTTTAAAAAAAATACGCTCATCCAACAACACGCCTGAACAAGCGTTTGCGAAGCTTCCTAGTAAATTCAATTAGTCTTTATGCTGATTGTAAAGCTGTGTTCCGAATAATATTGTATAACTAGAGGGCACTTTTGTTGCAAGTCTTCAAGTGTGGCAAGCCTCAAGGCGATCGCTTCACCGAGGTACTCCCTATACTTGGAGAAACGTTCCCGAATAAAAACAACTTGAATTGTCCCAGAACATAAAGGTTCAGAGTTGTAATCTATAATAAATACCTTTTGAATCATATGTAACAAAATAATGAATTAATTCTGCTATGAATTGCCTCAAACTCCAAACAAAATTAGGTCAAATCATTTTTTTGTATTTCAACTCTGATCGTATTTGTTTTGTTATGTTTCTACAATTCCCTAGCTTTCATAATTTGATCAATTTTAACACAGCAACTTTTTATTCAAAAGTAAATTCTTCACATGTTTTCGTGTTTTTGTAGTCTGATTTGTCTGGGCCTAAATAGAAACTTTTTATTTTCAGTGCCCTTTTCAAAGGTGATCCAATCACTTCATTTATCTACACGAAATATCCCGACTGAAATGCACACATATGGCTCGAGTAATCACGGGTTATGAGCTTGAAAACTTCCTCGTCTAGTAAAACTTTTTAATGGTGTCTCAAACGTTCAAACTGTCGAAACGATATTGGCACAGTTTCAAAGTCGCTTTCATGTCACGAAACACACATTCCTACGTCACATTCGAGCTGACTTTCCACAAACTTCCACCCTTAAACTTTGACATCCTCAAGAAATTAATTGACGCTGACATTCACATCGCTTTCAACAACATAACTCTAAAGGTTTGTTTCAAACTCGACTTCATGCTTGGGGAAAACAATTGCCCTAACATGAAGGTACACGGTCGAACTATGGCCTCGTCCCACATGCGTGCCTTGGTACGATGCGGTCGGCCGATGCAGAGACACAAAGGCAGAAGTCGTTCTATCAGTGGATTCAATTGGCTTCTCTACGGACGTGCAATTATAAACCGGCGTCTGTGTCTGTCGTCTGCTGCTATTTCATCCTGGCCAGGCTAATCCGGCTGTAATAAGCTCGACACTAGGGCCTCACCTAGACTGACTCAAACAACTAGCAAGCTGATTGGTGCAAAGCATACTGATTACATTGAATAACTAGTGGACTGCGGTGAGGGACGCATTTGAATATCCCATGGTGTGTTTAAGCTGGACGAGTTGGGTCCATCGAGAATCACAACCTAGGGATGAATAAAGCAAAGAGGTTGGTGTCATGAAACCAAGCACTTTGAAAGTATACCTATTAACAGTTTGCTTTATTCCTGATTTTTTATCTCTAAAAATGATCACATTTCTACTAAAAGCAGCTCAACTATTGTTGTCTGCTCGTGACGTAACTTACATTGTTGCGCAATGTAGACGTGCACACAGCAATATATTATAGCTTCGGCATAATAAGCCCTAAATTAAAAGCTATTTACGTTTAGAGAATATTATAGATTGCCACTTCGTTTAACACTTTCACGGTAAATAGAATCCCACACATAACATAAACTTGTAAAAATACAGCCAAACCTTACACACTCAAAAGAAATGAGATCTAAAAAAAGTGCCAAGCTCATCTACTTTTCCACATTTGCGCATTCTTAATTTATAAACGTACAGTGTCCCGTAACAACATCCTTGAAAAGCTTCGCAAAATAGAGATTGCAACTATAAATTTAAACGTAATAGTTCATTCAAATTCTTTTTTTCTAATTAATTTTAATGTAATGGTCATGCAAATTCTATTTTGCCAAGCTTTTCAAGGATGTTGTTACGGGACACTGTACGTTTATGAATTAAGAATGCGCAAATGTGGAAAAGTAGATGAGCTTGGCACTTTTTTTAGATCTCATTTCTTTTGAGTGTGTAAGGTTTGGCTGTATTTTTACAAGTTTTTGTTATGTGTGGGATCTCATTACTTTTCAAGTTCTAATGCAAAATTATTTGTTTAAAATATAATAATTTTATCAAAGTCGATTTAATTGCTATGGTATTACCAATTAACAATTAGAATGAAAAAATATAGTGGTCCAAAGACTTGCTTTTTGTAAACAATGTATAGGCGATTATTGTCACGTAACTATAGTTACTTGTTGATTGTATGCCTGTATAAGGCTTATTTTAAAACCTTTATTTTGAAGCCTTCCAGCAATTTTTTAAACTTTTTCTTTCAAAGGGAATTACATCACTATTACCTTAATGTCCATGTAAAATATGAACGTTGTAGCCCCACCCGTTTGGTCAGAATCGCTGGGCAATTGAAACTGACGGATTAGATAGTAGTAGTAGCAGTAGTAGTAGTATAGTAGCCAGTAGTAACTAACATCTTTAAAGTGATTTTGAGCAGTGTTGTTGTTTCAAGTCATATTTTCACCAAGAAGGAATGCTCGTATCGTACCCCAACCAAATTTGGCATGTGTTGTCGGGTACCTAAACCCATCGATTTTGATAGTTTTCAAATTCACATCACGTTTCATGATGGCTGGGTGACACCTCGAAATCACCCCAACTCTGCTTGCTGTATAAGGTGCCTGAGTGTGTAGCGCACCGCGGCTTGGCTGCGGCGCCCTAACGGGCACCTAGATATCGACTGGTCTTGTACTTATTTTTTTTATTTGCATGATGTACAGCAAAAATCTGATGCTGCAAATATATTATAAAAATTCTGCAAATATACCTAAAATATTTGTAAATGCTTGTTTAAATTTTTACATTTTACATCTCCAAATTTTTTTATCACATAATCTATAACATGGCCATTTAAAAAGGTATAAGATTATCTTGTAACTGATTTTACTGATTTAATTAATTTTTCAATTTTTTTATCGAAAAATTTGCGAAAGTTGGCGATTTAGGATATGTCTTAAATCGGATTTAACTTGCTTCTTTTTTTGTTCCACATAGATATACTATAGATCATCGTACCAATCTAAAATGACCCTTTATAACATCGTGTCTTGAAACTGCACAAATATACACTCAAACACGTAAAAATATGCATTTCGAAATCACACCCCTTCTTGGTAATCGGCATATTTTGACCGAACTACTTGCCCAAATTAAAAAACAAAATAAAGAGGATTTACAGAAAAGGCTGTCAAGTACGTCAATAATGGCAAATATTTTTTGCATCAAAATCCTCTTAGGTCACGGGACATAAAGATCGTCCCCATGTTATTTCTTATGGGAGATTTTTGCCGATGGGACCTAGCTTGAAAAATACCAAGTTGGGGGGGGGGGGTCATGGTGGACCCAATAATTTTTCTGTTAATTTCTAAATTCATAACTAGTTAGCCTGAATGAAATATTTATTTAGTTCAGCGGGTGAATTATTTTGGCTTACAATTTTGAGGATTGTTGTGAATAGTTATGTTTAGAAACTAATCTTCAAATTGAATTTAAATTCGAATTAAAGGACATTACTTTCAATCTTTAATAGAGATTTCTATTACATCTCTGCCAGAGAATCATCTGCACTGTTGGATGTTTGTGTTGTATTGTTTTCGCTAATTTCAGCCAGTTAACATTGAAACACAGTTTGGAACGTTTTGTTTGTAATAATATTTAATAACGTTCATAACTTGAAGTTGTTCTAATGGAAAAATCACTTTTTTAAATTCCATGTACCCTTTGTAAAGCTTCTACCTCTACTACCCCATGTGTGCTTGATAGCTTCACGTTTACTCCAGCGTACACGATTAACCTCAGCCCGTGGTATGCAAGTCTTATGGAGTATAACCTGCAATATAAGACATCAAAGTGCCACCGAAATACTTCCACACAAGGCTACTACGTGTTCAACAACGTCTTCCACACAGCACATAGTTCGCGGCTGTAAACAAATCACCTAACTTGAGCGCGGAGCAGACGCTGCTATTAAATCTAATTTGTATTGTTAATCCAGTTTGATGATCGTCAATTTTGTCTTGTAATTAAGTTAAGTGTTGTGCATGAAACAGCTAAACTCGATAATAGCGACGCGTGTTTCGCGCTGCTGGATTCCGCAGGGATTTTTACATAGTAATTAGCAATGATGAAGAATTTTAAAAAGTTACATTCGAAAAATAATTAATCAAATAATGACTGGAATATCTCAGAGCACGGGATATTTTCATGAATACACGTTTTTGTTTGGTTTGCGAATTATTATTTTGTTCGTTGGTTGGTGTTTACTCGACGCATGGGCGAATCAGTTAACAATTAATTTCGAAGCGGATCCCTTGTCGAAGAAATGTCAATAGAAAACTCCAAACGCTCTGGTTTAGGAGAGTCAGCAAACAAAGTTTTAACCAGTTCGTACCGTAAAACTCGGGAAGAAAATCAAACCCAGATCTTCATTAGAATTTGGTGATTACGAATGTATTTATCTCTTGTTTAGAGGTATAACATACTAGCATCCGTCGGTAGGTATTGTACTGACGGACATTAAAAAAACTTCAAAATATCACACAAAAACGTATCATTGTCAAGTTCACAATGAATATATTCCTGAAATGTAATATAAACATGTTAATAACGTTATATTTTTTATCTTGGCGATACCATCACGTGAAATACTGGCACATTCAACGAACGCAGAATTCTACTGTACCTTGAAGATAAATTAACAATGTACCGTAATTTATGAAATAATTATACTATAAATGTGTAAAAGTGAACACGATAGTTGCTATGTTCACAAAGCGCGTGAGTAACAAGGGTTTTTGATTGAAATCTTAAATGCAATGTCACAAAAGGCGAAGTTCATTAGTCAACTCTTTAGCAAATTTTTATTAGAAGCAATTGTAGCTGTCTAGTTTGTAGTTGAATCTTTAATTTGCAAATACCATACAGGCTTTTAAGGTTAGAAAATTTGTCTTTACACATTCGATTACACATTGTTCACTGCACTAACCTTGTGTCGACATAAACTCGGTGGTCAAATAACTGAAAAGAAGGGTAGTATTGAGCGTACCGCTTCTCTTTGACACTAACTTTAAAACGCAAACTTCTATTTCATGTCGAGCAAAAGTTGCACTCAGCTTAGCGAGACGCAAAACGAAACAAATCTATGTGGTTTGATAATTATTAGGGTCAAGATAACACATTACAAATTGGTATTTATTGTATGTGCACCTACAGTCCCATTTTCTAATGATTGACAGAGTTATAATTTACCAAGCAAGTCAATTTTCATCCTATAAAGTGGCGTTTTTGTAATTAATATCATATTTGCTGCTATTAATTTAATTGATAAACATCTGTCTTATTTGTTAAATATGTATTGGTCATGGCATCATTATTATGCAATTTGTGCTATCCAAATCGGATCATCTGATGATATTGCATGTTGGTTTTCAATCCATATCGCAAAATAAATATTTAGGTTTGCCGGCAAAATAGTTCTAAAAATATCAGTTACTAAAAATATATCCCAAAGCAAATAATGAACATCAAACGAGGTACGCAAACAAAATCAGCTCGTTAATTAAACGTACAAAAACCGGCGAATCCTTTAAAAATTCTCTTTCAGTGATGGATTTGATAAAAACGTAATATCCAGTATTTACATAAACTAGAATTCAATTACATTCGGGGTAGAGTTTATTTCGAACTCCCGAAAGCAAATACTTTGCGAAGTGCGGTGTAACGTTAACAAGAACAGAAGAGTTGTATGGGTCTGAGTGAGTGATGGCCAAACAAAAGCACGCTGTGAAACGTAATGGTGTTAATTATGTAGCTAGTTGTTATGAGCGCACGTAAAGTAAATTAATCTAATGACTTGGTGTCTCGGAGTGTATACGTCATGAGTAGAGAAGATGCTTGCTCGGGGGACGCGGGGGGAGGGGGAGATGTCAGAATAAAGTTTGAGTTCTTCATCCTCAGTTACATAAGTTAATCGTGTCACGCAATCGCATTGATTGATCCTTACTCATACCCACCAACTTAAATATCTTACTAGCAGTATCACTCTATCAAAATTTGATACATAATTATATGCTATATTGTTTTATTATGAGTTTTGTTATTTTTCATACATTTCAATACTTTATTATTCATCAATTCATTATCGCATAATTCATTGTACATTATCATTATATTATTAACTATAAGTTTATAGTCGTAGTTATTGTTGTTGTGTTTACCTATTTTATGTTTACTGAAACGTTTATGTTGTACTGTTTTTAATTACGTTTTAGGTTTTTATATGTTTTAAAATTTATTTTAGCCTAGTACCTAAAATGGCAGCAATGCTGTATTTGAGTGAACCATTAAATAAATCAATATATTCATTCTTAGTCTGATTTATGTGAGGCTTTACGTCCCATATGTATGCACTTGCGCTAATCTAGAGCTAGACGATACTAATTTTTCAACCACGTACTTACTTTTATACGTACACAACTATTAATTCCATTGGACCAGTATAGAGCCTACGTACTTTTAGCATTAACAAGTTACAACTGGCATTTTAAAGTACTCCATAGTTGGTATTATTTTACTTCCATACTTGTTTTATCAATTACAAATAATAACATCCATTTCTTGTTTTATATTATTTTGATATGTGCAGTGGAAATCGTTAGTCCCGTGCTTTACTAGAAATCTGGGCAACCCCTTCTTTCTCTGGGTTTATATCTCTCTCTGATAATGGGCATTCCCACCACTTGACGGAGCAATCTCAATAAATCCAATTACCTCAACTGCCTCTTCTTTGTTCTCGTCTGCTTCCAGAAGGGCCACGAGTGTAAGGCTACGCAGCGTGTGAGCGGTCCTGTCCGCCTCCGCTTCGGTCCGTGCAAGAGTCGGAAGCGTTTCCGGCCCAAGTTCTGCGGCAGCTGCGCGCGCGTCGGCGTGTGCTGCGCCCCGCAGCTGAGCACGACGATCAAGGTCGACTTCCGCTGCCACCATCGCGGCGAGGACGAGGAGGACGTCAACGCGCTCCTACTAGACCTCGCCGAGCCGCGCTCAAACCTCTGGTACCCCGACGTCGAGAACGTCGAGAATGAAGAGGATCACAACCACCTACAACATGAACTACAACAACAACAACAGCAACCGTATTGGATTCCCCGCGAGGGATTCCCGTTGAGTCTCGTGAATCCCCCGAGCGGTGACCTTGAACACAAGCTCACCGTCAGTCTACAGCTGATTCTCCGGTGCCAGTGCACGGCGGAGTTGTGTCAGTTGGCGAACACCACTGTCGGTGAAGTGGGGACGCCACAGCCGACTACTGCCGAGGGAGAGGTCATCCTACATCGGGTTCACCGGACGACCGCTCCTTAACTTGTGATACACGATCTTTGTCGCGATAATACCAGACGAGTAGCATGAAGGTTCTCGTACGTCACGCGGCCACTAGAAGGCGTGCGCTGATGAGCTGCAGAAGTCTTGCTTTCTTGTAGCCAGTCACCACATTATACAGCGAGGGTGCATTCTTCTGTACAGTATGAAAGAGTTGAACAAACAGGGGGAAAAGTAGTTGGCCAATGACTGGCGTTTGTATGGCCATTTGTATTGCGCACTACAACATGATGACACGCACGAAGTACAAGGCGGACTGTGTCACATGTTGAACACCACTGCTCCATATGATCCTGTCATAGGTCTCCCCATAGATACTAACATAACCCTCCCGTACCTCGACCCACTGCTCCTAGATGCTACTCCTGGTAAAGATGAACTAGGTGTAGCATCTACCATTAAAGTGGTGACACTCGCTTAGCATGGGTGCATCGCAACAAGTTGTATGTGGCTGGTGGGGCAGCAGTTTGGTCCTGCTCTTATTAGATACATACAACGAAGCACATTTTATTATATAACACCCCAATCTACAACTTGCCTTGAATAAGGAGAATACAACATTCATGTACATAATGATTATGGTATACTCAGTTTAACCCGCAAATTATGTTTGTGTTTTGAGTAATGCATTAACACAATTCCAAATGTATTATGTATGGGCAATATAAAAGTAACAATAGTTTTTACAAGTCAATATGTTAATACTTACGGAATATTTAAGTTAGATTTAAAAGTAATACTTAACTTTTTTAAACTGACAGAAAATAAGGTCAGATAGAAAGTTAATATTTTTCTTATTGAGAAACTTTTTTCCTAGAATTATGTTTCACCACTACGAAGTATTTATTTTATGTCGCTAATTCCGTGTTATGTTGTCCACCATGATGGTAATATTCATATGAATTAATATTCGAAGAAATGTGTTTGTACTGACTTTAAAATAACAAGTTTATTTTTCATTGTCTCGTCATAATCCAGCTCATCTTTGGAATACAACACTAATCTCGATGTGTCATGTATTCTGATTACATATCCTGTTCAATTATGAACCGATATTATTCCTGGTAGCGAATCTTTAATATATCAAGTTAAAACAAGATAAACGAATTAACACCAAATATATAAACATCTGTATATAATGTCTCCTCTCCTCCTTTCACTCGATGATTGCATTACTTATGTTATGTATCTTTCAGTAAGGGACGGAAATTAAACTGTCAACTAACTGATGGTATAAAGATGTTTTGTCAGTAAATGCATTGATTTATTGTTACAGTATGCCTTTGCAAAATATGACCTGTAACAAACAATGGACAATACGCCCCAAGTAATGTATCCAAACTTTTATTTTACAGATAAGAAAAGTGTAATAATGCAACCAGCTGCTGTAATGTGTAACCCAGGTGTTGTTGAAACTGCCTCACAAGGGCACATCAGATATTGGACCTTTGTCGTCACAATGGCACAACTAAAGCAAGACTTCTGCCAGCATTGGCACCAACACAAACATTACCTTTAGCAGCAGTGGATAATATCTGTTGCCTTGATTGAATCTAGTCGTCGTTCAGTCATCATTAACAAGGCTGTGGTCAAGAATGGGTTGTTGAAACTGCCTCACAAGCGCACGTCAGATATTGGATCTGTGTCGTCACAATGGCACAACTAAAGCAAGACTTCTGCCAGCATCGGCAACCACACAAACATTACCTTAGAGAGCAGCAGTGGATTATACCTGTTGCCTTGATTGAACCTACAGTCGGCGTTCAGTCATCATTAACAAGGCTGTGGTCAAGGATGGGTTGTTGAAACTGCCTCACAAAGGCACGTCAGATATAGAATCTGTGTCGTCACAATGGCACAACTAAAGCAAGACTTCTTTCTACCAGCATTGGCACCCACACAAACATTACCTTTAGCAGCAGTGGATTATACCTGTTGCCTTGATTGAACCTAGTCGTCGTTCAGTCATCATTAATAAGGCTGTGGTCAAGGATGGGTTGTTGAAACTGCCTCACAAGCGCACGTCAGATATTGGATCTGTGTCGTCACAATGGCACAGCTAAAGCAAGACTTCTGCCAGCATTGGCACCCACACAAACATTACCTTAGAGAGCAGCAGTGGATTATACCTGTTGCCTTGATTGAACCTACAATCGTCGTTCAGTCATCATTAACAAGGCTGTGGTCAAGGATGGGTTGTTGAAACTGCCTCACAAGGGTACGTCAGATATTGGATCTGTGTCGTCACAATGGCACAACTAAAGCAAGACTTCTGCCAGCATTGGCACCCACACAAACATTACCTTAGAGCAGCAGTGGATTATACCTGTTGCCTTGATTGAACCTACAATCGTCGTTCAGTCATCATTAACAAGGCTGTGGTCAAGGATGGGTTGTTGAAACGTCGACGAGGTAAACAACGTATACAAATAACTGGGGCATTTTCGATGAATTTTTTGACATATATCACGAAATGTTATCATGGGCAACATGGTTTACATATCTTTAAACTTATAATACAGTTTATACATAAATGAGTGTCTTGATTGTGGATTGTGCATGTTTCTCTTATAGAAGAAATGGAACGGATATTGAAAAATGATTTTGTTTTTGTAAAGGGCCTATATTATATTTTTCTTAACAAATATGAGCTTCAGCAATTGCTTAAGAACACAAAATATAACATAAAGTCACAAATTAGTAATTCTCTAGCACAAAAGCAAAAACAATATTATTGATCAGATTAAAAAAAACAAAATTTGTGACAATCTTGGAGTAAACATGTGACAGTTCTACATACGCATACGTAGAGTTTACAACGATGGTTGTCGACTGTGTCTGTTATAGAACAGCATAGTCTGCATTTAAGTATTTCATAGCATTTGTAAACACAGGGGACATTAGTCGAAGGAATGTCGGCCTTTCTCGAGGACCAAATTTGGAACAGTTTAACACTAAATTTAATTATGACAAAATGGTTCCGCGACATTAGACATACCATTCTTATACATGAATAATATATCATTATTGTTATTGTGATAATACTATACAACTCTTAAAAATACACTAAATTGTTGTTTCACTGTTAGCATTGTTCGAACGTGTGGTAAATATGTCATTGGTTAATAACATGCATCTATGATTTTGTGAATCTTCCAATGTATGAAAAAGATATTTTGTGTATCGTACAGATATGGTATTAAAGAAGTAGACTAGTCACGTACTTAGTAGTTATTTTGTAACACCCCCTTACAGGACACAGTGCATGAAGGTTTCGTACGCGTCTTATTGCTCATCCGTCAACGTGTGGATGTCGTAAAAGGTAATGTATCAGCAAGTTTTCTCACAAATTAGCTAACATTTATAATAAAAAGAATTGAGTTGATTGCTAATAAAGATAACAATAGGACATCCGGGTGTTACAACTGGAATTCATACGTTGGTTTTGGGACCTAAGTTACTTATAAAGAAGGTCATGGAAGGAAATGGACTGAAATCCGTCAATATATATTGTGGCGTGTCTAGACAGTGACTTTGGTGCTCAAAAGCATTCGCTACTTCCATAGTTTTTTTTATTTGGGTTAGGGCGCGTCAACCGTTAGGTCATAATGCGCCACTCTGGCCTAGAGGATGTGGGCAGAAAAGTCCCATGCTGGTCAGAACCAGTCACGGGAAGGGGGGGTTCTCACATCGCGGTCGTCATTGTCTTTGTCATCGTTCGTGTTGTCACTGTCGTCGTCGTCGGGGAGGTCGTCAAGGGAAGGGGGGAGGGTCCGCGACGACGACTGCCAGAACTCAACTTCAACAGAACCTCAAGTTTCAGGAAGTGATATGTTCCCCTACATACTAGCTGATGTTTGCGAGATGAACTTTATCTCTTTCCTCGCCTTTTACGATTAGGAGAGCAATGTTCTGGGCCAAATTTTACCCCGGGCCCAGACGGGGTGCTAGTTCCAAAGCTAACGCCCACTCATTAAAATAAAGAATACCTCAATTAACTATTTATTTAATAAAGATTAAAACTACTCAAATACGAAAATTAAACATAATTTACATCCTTGTGAGTTGTTCCCTCTTCAAGTGACTATGTTTAGGAATTTACATCCTTGTGAGTTGTTCTCTCTTCAAGTGACTATGTTCAGGCAGGTACAAATAAATGTGCGAGGGAAGTGAAACTAAAACCCAACATTCGGCAACGACTGACGAAACCTTTCAGTCAGGATTGCCGGTGGCTTGTCTCGAGCCGATTACCTCGCGAATCACTGAATCTGAGTCTCGAATGTAAGCTATGCACTATCTCTGGCATTCCAAATACTAGTCCCACTAACTTATCTCAACCTTATAAATAGGAATGGTTGTAGAATTCCAGCCTCGCGACTACAGTAATTTCATACTATTGAATTAAATGCTGTAAATTCAACCTATTTTCGTTCTAATTTTACCCTCCAGTACATAATTACTTCCTTTCATCGTACAGAGCCCTTTTTAATTTAAGTTACAGATATTGTAATGCGAGTCTTCAAAATGTATTGAGATGTTCATTTTGGGTCGATGTTGACATATTTTGACTGGTTAAACGGGACATTGTTTTTCTTCTAATCGTGTACGGAAATAGTTATCACCCTTCTGAGTAAGCACAAAACCTTCTTCTTTTATCAATGAAAAAATATAGATGTAATTCACATCCCTGTGTGGATGAAAGCAAATGTATGGTTGGCGGCGTGGAAGAATTGTGGTTGGTCGCTAAACACTGATAACTGTAACTGTCATTCAGGAAAAGTCACAAAATATTTTAGCGATTAAGATTTATAATAAAAAAAGGCAAACACTCAATTAATGGATCTCCGTATTAAATTGTCTTGGCATGTTAAAGTTTTTAAAACGTGCGAGGGCGTTCAAACGTGTTTCTGTCCCAGTTTCTATCACATAACATCACACCCAAGATTGCTTGATATCACTATACCTGGTGTGAGAGCCGTCCGCGCTTTAATAACGACGTTATCACTGTAACCTCCCCTCGGTGACGGCGCCATAAAATACCATTAAAGAAGATTCGATTTCGGTGGAGGACGGTTAGGTGATTCCCGGCGCTGATGGAATCCTGTGCGGTGTAGATCATGAAACAAGCCCACTATGTAGGGGAGAGAATACAGATGAAGTCTTCTGGCCAGGTAGACGAGGTAGTTTAAACACGACGGAAGCTGCAAGTGTACAGCCAGGTATCTTACAATATTGTAACGATAAACAAAAGTTGTCGTGTGTCCACTAATCCTGGTTTTAGAGACCTGCTGTGCTGGAGTCCTCGAAAATGTTCACTATGACGCTCATTCCTCCCGTTTCTGTCAATTTAAGATAAATACTTTTTGAAAATGAATAATTTGAAGGTGATTACAATAAATATGCCTACATTTTAATAAAACGTAATCAAAAATCAAATCCAATCCACGAAAACGAATCAATCAAAAATAATTTTATTTTTATGGTTCCCTGTAAGCAGTAAGTATGAAGTAGTTGGTGTGAATGATTGAATGCCAAATGCTGACTAAAAATATAATCTCATCCAAAAATAATATTCATAAATGATACTGTGCAGACAGAATTGACAAGAAGTGTAAAAATAATACATTTCTCAATTCAACTACAGAGATTTAAATAAATTATAATTAATAAATACATTATTATTTACTACAATTCAGAAATAAAAAAGTTAACAATCGAATACGATTCCAATTCAGATGAGCTCTTAACACTAAAATCAGACGTACATTTTATCTCTGAATTGTAGTAATAATTATAGTTTCCGACTAAACAAATCTAGTAATAAATACATATCCGAATTGTATGGTACAAGACAACTTAATATTATAATTGATAGCAGCTGTGATACGAATGTGATCCCGATCAATGCTGCCCCGTTTCTTATCACTATTCAAATATGTAGAGTGGACACTGCCAGTGTAATGTGAACTTTCGCAGCATGGCGAGCAGAGGGGTGGGCCGGGGGGAGAAGACAATGTGTATATGGAAGCAAAGGGTTATTGGAAGCCGTCCAAGTCTAGTTTATCTCTCGGTTTAGTTATCGACAGTTTGGTCGGAGCCTAGTATATATCTCTAGGTCCATTAACACCCGGTCGTACCCATTTTCCGTGCGACTTGTTCTATCACTTCCAACCTCTGGTCCTTCCCCCGGAACTAAACTACCCTAGTCAACTCCACAATCTCCTGGTGCGATCACAACCATGCACGTTATCAGGGAGGCTTCTTCCTTCAGGAACCCCGGTTTCCGCGTCCCTGTTGCGAGGGGAGCAAGGCATTCCTGACAATGAGGGGTGTTCATAATTCACGGCCTGATTCACGATCGTTCCTGTTAATTAATTCCTGTGTTGAGGCTGTGTATGTTGTGGAATATTAATTATTAGTCTTGAAGGCATACATGAAATCTGCATGAGGGGAGTGGGGAGGATAGTGGAACGTGAACCATGTGTGGTGGTGGGATGGCAAACCTTCGCATTACATCGCAGAATAGAATGCCTTGTTTGATATAAGCTAGAGTATCTTATAGTTACGTATCAAAGGGTTAGACAAGAATCTTGCAGAAGGTAGAGTTTTGGCCATTGGCTTTATGTCATGGATCACAACCAGACTAAACCATATTGAAATGCTTTGCTAAAGTAAGAGTTCTGCTCAAAGGAAGCTGAAGAGCTGATATACTTAAAAAGTTTTGTGTTTGTATCTTGTAAAAGGAATTCAAAATAAGTTTTGGAATGTGCATTGCTAGAAGTTATCAAAGTGTACGTGGACTTTTTTGTTAAGTGTACAAAATGTACTGCTTGGATAAAATCGTAGTTTTTTTAGAATGCAATTTTTGTATCACAAGCATATTATGGAAGTTGCTGTTGCATCATTTTCAAAGAAAAGAAACGACACCCTTAAAACTTTGCTTCATTACAGCTCTCTTATTAAGCACTCTAACAGACATCAAACTACTGGAAACTGTAGTGTTTTGGTCTGACAGCTTCAGTTATCAGAACGATTTTTCTTATATTTTAAGATTTAACCAAATGAGTGTAAAAGGCCAGTTTTGAAATTTTATTTGCTAACACATTATTACGAATAAAACGGATTCAAGGATAATGTGTGTAACATGTAACTTCCATCTTGTGCTCTGTTATTTAATAAAAAATAGTAAATTGTAATATTTGCTAACCTCAATTTTTTGAGAACCTAAATTGTAAATTCAATACAATCCAATATAGCTTTTATTTCCAAATCTTAAATACATAGTTAAATCGCCTTGACCATTGTCATGCATGGGTATTTGTGAATTCTTAAATACTACAACATAATTGGATGAGCGAAGCGAAGACTTCAATTTCACTGACCCCCAAAAAATTTAGCTCGGTGTTTTTTTTTGTTTGTTTTTTTGTCTGTTTGTTAGCTAACTACCAGGCAAACGGCATATCCGATCTTGATGAAAATTGGAGGGGACCTTCGAAATCTCTGAAATTAGAGGTGTATTGTTTTTGGGTACAATCGAAGAAATATTTCTCATGAATATCGTACTTTTACGATTTTTCGATTTTTAGTGCGATATTTTCGTGACATTTGGGCCGATTCTGACCAAACGGGTGGGGCTACAACGTTCATATTTTACATGGACATTAAGGTAATGGTGATGTACTGCTTTTTGAAAGAAAAAGTTGAAAAAGTTAGCCAGAATCCATAGAATAAAGGTTTTAATATGAGTTTTTTAAGGTTTATAAAACAATTATTAAGCAACAATAGAAACTTGACAACAATCACCTACAATGCATTCAAAAGACTTGCAAAGGAAAAGTGGTCCCACAAAAACTAAAAACTTACAGAAAAGCTCATCCATCAACGCGACTAAAAAAGCGTTTGCGAAGCTTCCTAGTAATATATTACAGTACAATATTCAAAATTAAACAATACTAACTATATTCATATACACACTCCAGGGTTGCATCGACTCCCTGCCCGTTGATATGAGCAGGTCAAAAAAAAGAAGCCGTTTTATACTGGATAACAAGGAAGAAGAATGGTTGAAGTAACCTCTCTCCACACAAGAAAAAAATAAAATAAATAAGAACAAAGAATAAATTAATATAACAAAATATTTTGGATGAGCGTAGCGAGCGTAGCGAGCGAAGCGAAGATTCCATTTCACTACACTGGAGAAAAAAATCCGGAATGTTTTTTTTTTTTTTTTTCTTTCTTTTTTTTGTATTTTTGTGTGTCTGTTAACACGATTCCGGCTAAACCGATACTCCGATTGCGATGAAATTTTATGGAGGTCTTCGAAATCTCTGAACTTAGAACTGCCACGTTTTTGAGCGCAATCGAGAAACTTTTTTTTATAAAAAACGCAATTTTACGATTTTTTTCGATTTTTAAAAATTTCTTCGACCTCTAACACCTACATGCTTTATCCGATTGTAATGATTTTTTCACAGAACCTTAATTTTATGAATTAAGATATTCGTGTGAAATTTGAGCGTAATCGAAAATTTATTCTCATGAAAATCAAATTTTACGGTTTTTTTTCTTTTTTAAAACAATTCTTTGACTTATAACACCTACATGCTTTATCCTATTGTAATGATTTTTTCACAGAACCTTCATTTCATGAATTAATGTACTCGCTGTTAAATTTGAGCGCAATCAAATAATATTTCTTATGAAAATTGCAATTTACGATTTTTTTATTTTTTAAAATTACGATGAATTAAAAAATTAAATTAATTTTATTAATTTTATTTAATTTAAAAAAAAAATTTTCGACTAAGTAATGATTTTGCACAGAATAACAGAAAATCGCGTAACACATGGCAGCTCAATGCACCATTTACGCTCATCCAACAACGCGGCGGACTTAAGCGTTTTCCTAGTTGTAAACAAAAACAAAATTAGCCACTGTGTGCACGCGATTCACAAACGGGATAACACATAAAACTAATCTTCTAGCAATGCGATAGTGCAAGTTATAGCACATAACTGAATTTCTGCTATTGGGTAAATTTACATCAGTTGGACGATTTTATTCTTTTCATAAAAGAGACTTCCTAAATAGTATATTTTTTACATTTGGTAAAGTAAATTGTTCGCCTCAGGGCTTCAAACTGTAGGCTTATTAATCCGTTGCGGTACACCCATCCAACTAAATAATAATGTACATAGCCCAAAGCCACTGATTCCATCAACACAATGTGTGAAGCTACGCACAGTTGATTCGCGAGTGTCAACCATGCTGTAGGCTACTTTTAACAATGTAATTAATTAGCTCTTTGTAAAGCCCTAAGTGTAACCACAATTGTCTATAAAAATGTGAATGAACCAATGCGTGGAGATTTATTAGATCATTGGACTGTTCAATATAATACGATTTTGGCTAAATACGATGAGAACTTTTTTTCGATTTGTATTTTGTTGATTTAAGTTTAAAAAATTACTTTTAAAACGAGCATAAAATCTGTTAAGAATTAAAACTTGGCACCGTTCTGTTTAGGGATTAGTATTTAAGAAAATAAGGAACACGCTAATAAACAATACATTTTAAGAAAACAAATTTCACTCTTTTTTATTAATACCGTAAGTAAAATAAATTCGTATTTAGAATCTACCCACTGAGTCAAAAATGAGTGATGTATTTGGAAATATTTTTTGTTTGTCTTGACAGTTTTCTATCAACAAAATTGGTATGTTGTTAATTACTTTAATATAACATATAATGACACAAAATAGTGCAATTCACTTTTCCGGCATTGTTGAAATTCGATTACGTATCTTCCGCTTTAATTAGAAACGTTTAGATTAGAAATTTGATTGCAGTTTGGTGTTCGCATCTAATTGTGTATAATACCTTTATAGATCGGCTAATGTTCTTTCTCTCAGCTGTCAGAAACCACGTGCTTGTTCTAGCTCTGGCTTCACGATGCAGCTATCATTACAGACGGCTGTGGTGGACGTTATGAACTCAAGCAGGGGTCGTGTTTGTCAGCTGAGCTTTAGAGGCTTTACAGCGGAATAGCGGAATAGCGGGGATCTCGCATGGGGTTTCAGCCATGATTTCACATAGATTTGTGGGAATAGATACGTTTCAGTTCTGTCCAGTGATTCGTTTTTTTAACTTATTTTTTATTATTTGTATAAAGTTTATACCTTTTTTATGTTATGGTTCTTATTTAAATAAATAAAGTGTGTAATAATGATGAAAAATATCTAAGTTATAACTAATGAGACTTTGCATCTCTCAACACATATTTAAAATAACAATGTGAGCGTCCCGCGACCCAACAAGAAAAGGACCCAACCAGAATCGATGTAAGAAAATAGATCGATTTCAAAAGCACAACAATAAATGTACATATTTTTATTTTATATAATGACATAACCATAAATCACGAGTGAACTCTAGCGAGTCTTTTTAACAGCCAATTAACCCGACAGGTTGACATTTCGTAGCTCACAACCTCGTGAACTATCAAGGGACTGTGTTCACATGGTATAACGATTGTCTTTATATGTGTAACAACCGTAAGTAGGTCGTACAAGACGCGAAATATTGGTTTTCATTCACAATTATTTCTTCCATCCGATTGACTCTGACCATGTAGAGAGAGTGCACAGTGTTCCCAACCCTACGAACACTAATACCCTACGTCTGGCGTGCTCAGTGGCACATACCTCTGTGGTGTCGGTCCGGATGTCAGAGTGGAATATTCAATACCTCTTCTAACCCACTGACTCGGAATAACTGTACTCCACTCTGCAGTTCACGAGAGCTGGTGCGCGACAAGTACCCCGTACATCACTCTACCTCTGGCTCCAATCTGGACTATAATAGTAAGACCATGGTACTGGGACTAGCTCTGTGGTCGCCGGTGTACAAGTTAGCACTTCAAATCGGCAGCCATTTTCATTTTTTACTTTCAACTGACACATGGTAACCTAGGTAACCTGGGCCAGGGTATAATTGGATGAGCGTAGCGAGCGAAGCGAAGATTCCATTTCACTACACTGGAGAAAAAAATCCGGAATGTTTTTTTATTTCTTTCTTTCTTTCTTTTTTTTGTATTTTTGTGTGTTTGTTAAGACGATTCCGGCTAAACCGATACTCCGATTGCGATGAAATTTTATGGAGGCCTTTGAATTCTCTAAACTTAGAACTGCCACGTTTTTGAGCGCAATTGGGATATTTTTTATTATAAAAAACTCAATTTAACGATTTTTTTCGATTTTTTTAAAATTTCTTCGGCTTATAACACCTACACGCTTTATCCGATTGTAATGATTTTTTCACAGAACCTTAATTTTATGAATTAAGATATTCGTGTGAAATTTGAGCGTAATCGAAAAATTATTTCTTATGAAAATTGCAATTTTACGATTTTTTATTTTTTTAAATTACGATTTATTAAAAAAATTAAGTTAATTTTTAATTTTATTTTATTTAATTAAAAAAAATCTTCGACTAAGTAATAATTTTTTCACAGAACAACAGAAAATCCGCGTAACACATGGCAGCTCAATGCACCAATTACGCTCATCCAACAACGCGGCGGGACTTAAGCGTTTTCCTAGTAGTATCTATGCCTAGGGCCTACACAGCACACTAACCGCTTGTTCATAACAATCAAAATGACCGAACAGGCACAAACCGGAAGTACACGATCGTGGACGTGCTGTTAGACCTCCTCCCGTAGGACATTCAACGTACAACAATGAAATCATTCTACTTTTGTATCCTTGCTCAATACATAATTGCGGCGATTACGAGTGTAATAACGAAGACTCTATTTCAGTGCCCATAGAAACGATATAGGATGTGTGTTTGTTTGCGTTCTACCAGTCATACGGCTACTCTGATCTTGATTTTATTTTTCAGGACACCTCCAAAAAACTTTGAACTCAGACATGTTACGCAATCGAAACCTTATTTTTTAGCACTTCTACGATTTTTTCGATTTTACAAACATTGTTTCTCTCTCTACATGCTACATTACTCATATCTAAATGAAATTTTGCGGGGACCTGCATTATCTGTAACATTATACATTTAGCGATTTCGAATAACATCGAAGTTATATTTGTCATAAAAAACAAATTTATAGGGTTTTTCGTATGTAGGCCTATGGTTTTTTGTTTGCAAAAAAAAAATGAAAAAAAGGCTGCTTGTTGACAATAAGAAATATTATTTACACCTTGTATTGTTGTTTTTATTTACTACAATTTAGAAATTGGTTGATATAGGCCTATTCATAATGATTAACGCAGCTTGGCACTACAATTAAAAATGAAATTAAATGAACAATATAGTGGAAATAAAAAGTCATAAATATGGTTCAATGCACAAGTACTTACGCTCATCTATCAACGCGAATGTAAAAAGCGTTCGCGAAGCAGTCAAAGAAAACAATCATTCGGGATCTAATTAGATAATAAACACACATTTGTGTAATAATAATAGTCGCACTCAAAAGTATGGCAGTGGTAGATTCTCTAAACATAAGGAATGTGGCAATTTTCTGCCAGCCTTTACTTATTTTGTTCTTTGTAGTGGTGTGTTGGTATCCAAAATTTCGGGTCGGGTCGGGTATTTAAGGGCCGCCCCGATAATAAAATCAGGGTACCCGACTTTCGGGGAAAAAATATTTGGGGAATGGTGGAGGTGCCGGTCCAGGATTTTCAAACTTTTGGTGGAGGTGCCGGTCCAGACAATTTTAATTTATAACTTTGATATAAAATGCCATTTAATAAACATATAGACAATATAAAATAAATTAGAAAATAATCGTAAAATTCTTCACAACTAGAATTCATAATCCATTTTTAAATGTAATATTTATTATAATGCCAGTCTTTTCCCTACCCGACCCGAAAACCTGTGCATTTAGTAACCAAACCCGACCACACGCGACTCTTCCCACACAGTCCTAGTACTTAGTATATTAGTTGCTTAGGTAGATCTTCTCGTACAATGCAGGAATTCGTTCAACTAGTTCTACATGTGACCAACACACCAGTAAAAATTATAATTACTATTATCTTGAACTCAATGCCATCTGGTAGTCAAATGAAATCATGTATGTATATCGCTTAGAAACTAAAAACTATATTTAAATATCCTCGTAAGAACAATTTCAGGCAATATGTGCGAATGATTGGGGACGGTCACAGAGTGTAGGGGTGGGGGGTGAAGTGGGCACAGATGTGCGAATGTGTTTATGCAAATGTGTTATGTAAATGAAATGCTGTCGTCCGCGCAAGTGGCTTCTGGTTGAGGGTACTGGGGCAACCCTACACTTGGACATGTTGGAACCAGAGATTACTCTTGGCCATAGTTGGTAGAAAATGTTGCGTTTCATAGCAAAATTTGGAAGCTCGAGTGTAAAAATTTTAAGAATCCATTTATTTTTAAATGTTCCTACATTAATAGTGACTTTGGTAAGAATTTTAAATGATGTATATAGGTTATTGTCAGCGACATAAAAAAATAGCCAAGAAGTTGAATTAAAGCCATTTTACCATTGGGGAATAACAGTAAACCATTGGTAAGATTTCCCTAGATGGTAGATAAAGATATATATTTCACAGCTACTTTTGAAATATACAAACCATTAGTTGGTATACGCTTTGGGGGTCGGTGTAACAGTAGGTGATCAATTTTAAAAGACACATTTGAGTAAGTATCAGAGTCGATAAAGAAGTTTCTCCGTTTGGGGAAACTTCTTCATCGTCTCTGGTTGAGTAACCTTTCGCGAGTTGTTTTAGAATTAATATCGTTTACTCATTTTAAAAGTATAAACTCACAATCTAAAAAATAAGTATTTTGTATCATGTATATAACTTAGTTACGGATGTGTCTCGTACATTCTTTTCCGTCGAGACGTGTAAATTTTAAATACTTTTTCGCACATATACAGTTGGTTAACCTCGGTTTATCTTTCAGTCTTGGAGTTGCAGGTAAATGGCAAACTCAATAAAGTAACACTTAGCCGGTACTGATACTTCACGAACTGAGAACGAGTTCTCCTCTCCGCAATTATTTCCCGTATTAATTCTTATCCTTGATACTCCTATTAGCTCTAATGGAAAACATAATCGTCGCCCCGCATGGCGTCAAGGTAAAATCAGGAGGGTGGCCATCCATCACATAGTACGGAGCTCGAGTATGAGGGTGAAGCGAGCAATCCATCCACGGGCCCGTGTCGATAGCAGACGTCGCGACGCTGCCGGCTGGCACTACGTCGCTATGCGGTGACGTCATCGCGCGAGGAATGTGGCGGGGGATGCACTTGGACACCCGGTTCACTAGGGGGAACGAAATATGCAAACCACTCGTGGCTCCGTGATTCAAGTTATGTGTTATACGCATAACTAACATTCCGCACGCGATTTGCATATTTGCAATTATTTCTTCTTTATTTAATCTGATGCTGTAGAGGCCGGATGTAAAGCTGATACCGAAGATTACAGACTCATTAAATCTTTGTTGATACTGAGAGAAAAGCTTTATTAATTGTAGATCAGAAAACGAACATTAACACTGGCACCATGCGATTTTCATCATTAGCTCGAATTGAACGTGAATTGCCTAATTGACACTTATCTTATTTATCTTTATTATTATTATTATTATTATTATTATTATTATTATTATTACAAACAAAATTGGTCAAAACCGAGTTCATACAAACTCGGTCAAAATCGGAGCTAACATGTTGTACGGACTTACGTCAAGTACTTCCATGTGTACCTATATTACATATCTACATTATTACTTTGTCTTAACTCTAACTAAAATAAGTAATTTATAATATGGTTTGTAGATGATGTTTTCTTTCTGCTGTGTACGGTCGTGGCCGATTTCTCGTCGCCATCCTAGCATTTGCTCTTCGGACTATGGGAAACCACGAAAACCATGTCAGGATGGAAGCTGTCTCGGAATCTCGAAGTATCATTCTTAGTTAAGAAATTTACGAACTATTCTACACGTGTTGAGTATTACTGCCTTTTGAGTCTCGATGTAAACATTGGGTGGAAGATCTAGTTGTTTAATGCTTTCATGTAGCTTCTTCGGTATGATGCCGTTGGCCGATATTACGAATGGGATTGTATTTACCTTTTTCTGTTTCCACATCTTCTTGATCTCAATTGCAAGTTCACTATACTTGTCAATTTTTTTCTTCCATGTAGTCTCGACGTTATGGCACATTGGGACAGCAACGTCAATAAGGTGGCACATTGGGACAGCAACGTCAAGCAAATTGTATCATATTATCTCTTTAGGTGGTTGACATTTGTGTCAAAAGTGATTCTCTAGGATATAGAGGATTTGTTGTCGGTGCTTTTTTTAATCCCTATATTTGTTATACATTCAAAGAAGGAGTGTTTATTGAGACATTACAGCTACATACATCGTATAAATAAAGACAACTAAAATATTTCGAATCTTTGTATGAACGCGAGTCCATCCCAAAGACCAATCCTCAGGGGGGTTGAGAAGGGAGGCGACAAAAAAACTTAAATTTTACTTAATCTTGGAAAACGTGAACGTCATTATTTCTTTAATATTTGAGATGAGAAATAAAGTAGAAAAGCTGTCATTATGTTTAATAGTTGAAAGCTATTTTACGAAGTGACGGCTCTTAGGTGCTGTTGCAGGAAATAAAACATCCCCTTAAAGATCTTGTCGCTTGCAATTTGTTAGCCCACATTCTTGTTACATTAATGTAACTTTTAAGATAACATTATCTTATTAAAAATTTTCCCCGCTTCTTCTTTCTATAATAGCACAAATGATTTATGATAATGCGTGAGAAATAACATTGATAAGACACGAAGTTCGAGAGAGAAAAGAAAAACGCGAAACACACAAAAAAGCCACGAAATAAAAGTGACTTAATCTCATTTGAGCAGTTTGTTCCGTTTCTTCCTTTTAACGTACATTACAGAATTTGCATATAATCTTGAAGAAAATTGTTTCAAGAAAACGCGCTGTGTAAATGTGATGCAAAACAGAGCTGGTGTTTCCCCGCTTAGCAGCCAACAGGCACACAGACAACCACAACTAAAATGTCGTCACACACATTTTAAATATACTCCAACCAAATGTTTTGTTCGCGACTTGGCGCTCAAACCCGACTTTTCTAGTGAAACAGTGAATATTTAGATGATTGAGGAAACGTCCTCGCTCATCTTTCGACAATCGTATATTTTTCTTAGAATGTACAAATACAAATTTGTACAAGAACAGTTAATTTACTTCTTCTATTCATATTTTGAGAACGCTTCACAACATTGAACGGTGATTCGTAAGACCTATAAATTATTCATAAAAACATCTCAATCTCTGCGGTTTTCTTTGGAAACATTATTTTATAATAATTACATTTTACGTTACTTGTATTTAACCCTCTAGATTACAATTTTGTTTTCATGCGATATTTTTGCCACAAAAAACACTTCTATATAGCGCGGTTCGTTGAGAGTTGCGACTGCCCCATCACTTATAAATATTATTTAAACTTTATTATGCAAATAGATACACGATAAGCTTCATGAAATCATATCCACACTTTTACTGATCAGAAGTGGCGTCAAAACACCGATTAGCTCCAGCGCAGCTTTGTAACGGGGTGGGTACTCCTCGCTAAGTTAAGCCGCCTCCGTCGGTTCAATAGGATGATTGTAATTACCCCGCTTAGCGACCTAACAGCTACTTTCAACTGCTGCCAGCCCTGGGTATTAAACACCAATCAACGTTGTCCCATGAATGATGAACACTTGACTTATCAAAGAGCGTGTAACGCAGACTCGCAGAGTGGAACGGAATGCAGACGGTTTGATGCCCGCACCTCCGTCGGGGTTGTAAAACGCATTCCATTCCACGGTTCCACCCCCGCAAAGACACGGGGTGTGAGATAGTCTCGTGGAACTCCGTCCGTATAACAGCTCAACGCATTATTTAGATTCGAGTATACATTCTGTATGACGTATTAATCTAGTACCTATGAGTACCCATTTCAGCAATATTATAGATCGGTCAATGTTTTACGTATGGTAGTTGTGTGGTAGTCCTGAGTAAGTAACTTTTAAAACGTTAAGTTGCTTACCTTCAAAAGTTAAAGTTCCTTATCAAAAAAGTAACAAAGTTATTTAAAGTTACTTTGAAAGTTACTTTTAGGACGGGAATGACGGTAAACAAGGTTTATTCGAGTAGCTAATCCTTGCTGTCCGGTATGCATTCTAGGAATTACACCACTGTAAGGTAGGACAGGGTACTTTTGAGGAATATTGACCAAAAAGGCAAAAACGGCTGTATTGAGACGGTGTTGGAATACTTTAAAATTATATTCTGTTACAAAAGTAACTTTAAAAATAATCTTTAAAGTTCCCAATGAATATTAATTTTAAACGTCAAAAGTTACTGCTGTTAAAAAGTAACGCGTTACGATAAAAGTTACCAAGAAAGTTACTTCTCAAGACTGGTTGTGGTAACATTGATAATTAATTTTCTTAAGATGTATAAATTACATTTGCCTTTATAACTAACTATATAGAACTAGACACGTTTGATTTTTGTTAGAGCACGCCTACTGTCAACATTATAGAGAGGTTATGCAGCTCAAGAGCAAATTCGTAATCTTCACATCAAAGAAACATATTCATCGCTCACCACAGAATCAATCTGCGAGATAGTAGTGTACGTACTACGTCATTTAAATTAATGTCACTTTGCTATGTTGTCCAAGTGAAGCCACGCTGCGCATGTAGACATTTTTAGACAAGACAGGATCCAAGGTCACGAGAACTTTCTCATTAGGTGCTCCTCTCAAAACATTTTCATAACCAAAGTTTTATTTACAAACTTTTTCCATCGTTTTCAGGGTAATAATTTACAACTCTTGTTTTAAATTTTCATAGGGTTACTTGTTTCATTTTCAAATTTCAAATTTTCCTTTTTCTTAATTGTTTGTATATATTTATTTAATGTCTATCTTATTCAGTTATAACAAAAACTGATTTACAAAGAAGACAAATGAGAACATTTTTTGTCGCCTTGTTTTATTTCGCCCCTCTAAAAGTTAGAACTGTTTTATGTAAATGTTTGAATAACCAAGCTGCTCATTTTAATATTTAAATACTCAAGAAACACTCTCGAAGTGTATTGATTTTATTGAGTATAAGACGACTACAGAATGTATTCCGGACCAGGGATTGAACCCGGGCTATAGTGGCTAGACGTCCGGTTGGAAAACAAGAGGCCCGGGTTCAATGCCCGTGCGGGGGTTGTGAATTGTAATTCATGGATTTACAATATATTAGTTTACAGTATATTATAATAATCAATCAATATGTGTTAAAATTGAAATACTTTTTGTCTGGGAATCGCAATTTACGAGAAAGGCATTTAATAAATCATTATGCAAGTGAAGAAGGGACGGTAGGAATCCCAAAATACGGTGAAAACAAAATGTATCCTACCTACTGTATCCTATCCCTCATCCGTGTGAGCAAACTGTGTTCACACTAAGCTTAACCTTTTGTGTTTAGTTATTTGTTTACAATAATATTACATGCATGCCATAGCATTCCCAAACAATTGTAGAACCCTTGTCTCCCGCTTCTACGGAAGACGACTTATTAGTTATTACCAGTTAACTTTTGGATTGTGTGCTTTAACACATCTATATACAAAAGGTTCGTTCGTTCGCACACACTTTTGTTAAATGAGCCACTTTGGCCCGTTCGTTCGCTTCAGTGTTTAAACTCGCTCTCACAACACTCCAAAAGCCAGTGTAAAATGTAGCGACACTGTCTCAACAAACCTATAATGCAATTCTGCAACGTAGATCTAGGTTTTATTGTGTCTATTTTACGCCAAAATTATTAATTCTGATAACTGGATTGATTCTCGAACTTATTACAGTTTCTAAAGCTGGTTCAATTTAGGTTACGGATGAGGGTATGGGTCTGCCTCTGGTTCATTACATCCAAGACCATGTCGCCGCTATAATGTTTGGTTATCATAATACAGAACAGAAGCCCGGCATACTTGGTGAAGTAGCATCAAGTATGCACGCCGAGGGACATACCCCACAAGAATCTGTGCGGTCTCACAACAATAACCATTACAAGCAAGGTTGGAAGGTTATTAATTATCATTAATTAATCCGTGCACTACGGCGGCTAAAGAGCTCGTCTTACCTGGGGTCGGCGATGAACCGGAGTTAAGGGGGGTGGGGGGGGGGTGTGTGACAAGATATGTGCTTAATTAAGTCGGTGTATACAGGTGGGGTCAGCTTTGGGGGTGGTTGGAAAGCAAATTAGGGGCGCATTCCAAATGAAGGGTTGAAAGTAATCAATCAAGTAGCATCACAATGTTACATATTAAGAAAATTAAGAAAATTGAAATTAATCGTTTTGTATCAATCAATCAATCATTAGGATCAAATTGAAATCGACACATGGCTTTAAAATGAGTTTTTAATATTCGTTACGTCGTCATCAATTTGGAAGTAACAGTTTGAACGCTGAGAATGTTCTGAAGCACATTGCGTGCTCAGTGGTTTGATAATTTAAACCGAGGCCAAACTGTAATTTGCAACTAAATTTAACGTTGGTGTATCGTCCTCTATTTGAAACATTTCCCAAC
Source organism: Sweltsa coloradensis (assembly GCA_024449915.1). Taxonomy (NCBI): domain Eukaryota; kingdom Metazoa; phylum Arthropoda; class Insecta; order Plecoptera; family Chloroperlidae; genus Sweltsa; species Sweltsa coloradensis. Next base: position 139,767 of record JAMZAV010001307.1, read on the forward strand.
CGCGTGTCGTTGGCAAGCTGCGATAGAAATATCTATGGCTGGGATAAGGGGTAGATAACAGTATGTGCCATATTTGGGTTTATTGTTGTTTTTTATGTATTTGTCAATGTTTTATTAACCACGAGTAGATAGTAATGCATTGACAGGCAGACATGAAGAAGGCTTTAAACCAACAACACATTGTGTCTGAATACCTCATATGAACAGAAATTTAACCAACAACGACATTTTAAAAAAAAAAATGAATAAAAATGCATACAAACGACACACAGAAGCTTCCATAGTAATATTCCAATGAGAGGGGCGGGGGTGCTCCGTAGAGATTTGTGTAATTCTCAATCAATAAATAAATAAATAACATTAGATAAAATTGAATTCATTGCAGTCTAATAGTTAACATTCGAAAGTGGGGTTTAATGTAAGTTGTTAACGTGTTCATAAAAAACTATTTAGAATAAAGATAGGATTTGATCTATGAAGCGGAACATGTGTAATTCTTTTTAAATGAGTGTGTATTGTACATAACAATGTTCCTTTTTATTTGTGATATTTCGACTTTTATTCAAAAATCTTTTTTTTCAAACTGAAGGATGACAAAGGAAAATTAACAACAATCCGTACTAAAAAGAAATTATAAACAATTTCATTTAGATGTAATCCTGCCATATAAAACTGTAATATGTCCAGTTTTGTTGTATAGATTTTGTTTGTCTACACTGTAAAACCCCTAAGATATATATTTTAATATTCCAACCGTAGCCATCGCACTGTGTAGTACGGTGCATTGCCGGTAGTGATGGTAATTAACAGTTAAATATATTAATAACATGTACATGCATTAATAAGATAAAATGTAACCGAACATTTATTTCATGGCTTACTGACATAGATTTAACCTGCATCTCAAAGGTAACGTTTGTTAAAAGAGTATTTCTTGCCACGAACATTTTTCAATAATCTGTACAGTTTTGTACATAATTCTGAGAGGTCAGCGGCTTCCTAAGATACGACAGAACTATATAGTGGACGACCGGAAGGATAGTTTAATGAATTACCTATGTTGGCGCGTTTTAAACATCGGCGTTCATAGTACAGCACTGCAACGAATCTCCTGCATTTTAACTAGCAATACATATTTTAATAATGTTACTGCTAGGAAAACTTGCATTGAAATCGATATACGAGGAATCGAGTCATGAATTATGTTAAGTGTTTAGCTGATTTATGTTTACATTTCAAACGTAAGTGAATATCGCATCACTTAATAAAACATCATGTTACTTATTTATGAAATGCCATTTCAGGACAGGTTAATATTAAAATGCACAAATGGAACACACGCCGTACGAAGGAAGGTTCACTATATATTTATGTTAAGCGCGGTACGTATAGTGGACCTTGGTACGAACATATAGGTACGAAGTATAAAATAGGTTTGGTTCTAAGTTCTTTGGTCCGCACGAAGCAACGCCGTATAACGTAGCCACTGAGAAGGTCCACAAGATTACGTTATCGAGAAATAAAGATTCCCGATTAAGATTGTTTAGCGTGTGCTTATCATTTTATCTCGAATATTGGTGATCATTTAAATAACGTTTCTCCCCCATCTACAATGTCCAAGTATAGATGTTGGTCCCACTTGTTGTTGGTGAACTACTACTCCCTCTCCACTTGCCCCACATAACCGGACTTCCGCCGGCAACACAACCAACTCTCCACAGTCGACAGGATCCGCTCGAAATGAGAAGTTGTTTCCTCGTAGTTTTTTGACATTTTTTCTCACACAGAGCAGAACTCGACCAGGACACGTAGAAACTTTTATCCGTTCCGTTCCACTACATCTAACAAACCGGGATTGATTATTTCTATCTAGTTATCTCTTTCGTGGTGTCTTCATTTTATTTATATTAACCTGTAAATAAACAGAAAAGTAGCGTTTGACCGCACTTAAATATTTCACTTGAAATGGCATGAAACAATAACTATGTCTTTTATACCAAATACTGTATGTAATAGACGCGAAGCGAAGCGTCTTTTACAGTATTTGATTATACGACTAATTATGGCCTAAGTATCTTCAAATGTATTTTTTTTAATTAATTCCTTATTTGTTTTGTGTAGTGATTGTTCTCTAATGTTCTTATGCTCATATTCGTTTGAGTAGGATCGTCTTATAAATCAGTTTTTTCTTTTCGATTTTCTTTTTTTGATTTTTTTCTTCCTTTCTTTTTTCCTTCCTTTGTTTTATTTGATTCGTTAGTTTATTTCACTTTCTATCCGATTGAAATTTGGTACCAATAGTATTGTCTCATAATACATTGTTGTTGTAATATTACTAATTCAAACTTTACAAAACTATACTTCCGTACTGTGTCTGCATTAACGTTATAGTTTTATGTAGTTGTCCACCTTTGTAAATTCGTTTTTATAAGTAACAGGATGGACATTAAATAAATAAATAAAGGGGTATTCACCCGCTAAGCCAAGAAAATACATATAATTTAATCATTTTTGTGGGAAGCCTGCCCAAGGTGCAATTCATGTCCGTCTTCAGGTGTCTTAACTAGTGTTGCGGATAAGGCAATAGTGAAGGGATGTCCGAGGGCAGTTCAAGAGGACTCAATCCCTTGCATTCGCATAAATGACTGAGGAAAACCTCGGAAAAAACCTTCAGTCAGGATTGCCGGTCTCGACGGGATTTGAACCCGAGACCTCCCGAATCAGAGTCGCGTGGTTAACGCTCGAGCCAACACTGTCGGTATGACAAAATATATATGGAAAGAGACAAATAGTTGTGAATTTACCAAGACAAATAACAAATCTAGTTAATCGCGTCCAGGGATAGAAAGAATAGTGAAACTCGATTATCTGGAGCAAGGTCCCAACGACTAAACATCACATAAGAAATAACTTTGCGACGTATGATCAATAATGACATACTTAATACTCCGTCCACATAATCGGCGTTATTTTTAAATATGACATGAGTTCAGACAGTACCAAGAAGGGAGGTAATTTCGTGATACACACTGCATAGTTTTGCGTGTGTGGGTGTGTTTTTTGCACAGTTCCAAGGCATAGTTCAATACATGTGTTGCCGGTACTCGTTATTTTGGTATATTATAGTATGTGAACCAAAAAAATAAGCAGGTAAAAGCTAATAAGAAACTTACTAAAATTTAATTTTCAAAAGTGTTTGGACCCCGATTGTTAAATAATTAATGTAAAATCCCAGCTATATGACCATAATTAAAAAATTATTATCATTTAAATTTGGTATTATCATGGTATTATCAAGGATTTTACTATTGTAAGTCCATGATATTATCAAAGATTGTTGGTATTATGTCGTAGGGAAAATTGGGATAATATCCTTTATCAAGTAGACATCACCCAACAACATAAAATTAAAGTACGAAATACTACCTAAAAACTTTAGTTATTCGAGGGTGTCTCTCTGCTCCTGAAGTTTTGGTGTTTTTTTTTATGTAGAATTTAACTTCCTAATGTTTGATAACATACACTCAGGCATAATACCAATTTAAAAGTACTCAATAAAAATAAATTCGCATTAGAGTCTATCCCATCAGTCACATAACTGATTTTCAGTTGAAGACATTTAATTTCAGGTCGACCAAGCCAACCCTGTAGGCGCCGACACCATCGGCTGCGTTGAAACTGTGCGTAAATATAAACTCAAATAAAAAAGGTTGACTTTTTTTACCCTGGTCATAGTGAACGATATATTGTACTCATTCCATTACGTTTTAGTCATCCTTTATCAAAAATGCATTTTAGGTTTCCGGATAAATACCTCTTTTATGTTGTTTTGTTTACAGTTGACAATCTTAACATGCAAATTTCAATACCTTTTTAAAACGTAGAATTATGTCTCGGTTTGGTTAGTCGGAAAACACTCCCGTAGGTGGAATTGTTAATATTTAATACAATTCAGAAGTTAAAAAATCCATCCCGACCGGGAGAATTTTTCCTTCTGAAATGTGTTTCTGAGTAATGAGTCAATTTATATATATTATTCAGATGTTAATAACTATTAACTTTCTACGGTTTCAAGAATGTGCATTAAATATTAACATGTTTGATGATATAGCCAAGGATGATAAAGGTTTATTATTATCAAATATTAAATAATTTACGTCCAACGTTTATGATGGGAATGAATCAATATTTGGATCTAAACATCGCATTACAAGTAGATTCTCTGTACAGAGTACTTGTGTCATAATGGAGAGCCTGGTTTTCGTCTTAGAATGGCTTGAAAGTCGGTTTACTAAGGCGAAGGAAGATAAAATAGACACGAGAGTGCTCACGCTTCATTTAAGATTGTGGGGATTTATGGGTGAGTGTCCGCTCGTGCATGTCATAGTTCTCGTCTGTATTAACAAGAGAGTCGATGCATGTTTTTAGCTCTTGACCCAAGGAGTATTTTCCTGTTTTCTTATACATCTCGACCATTTAATTTTACAAGCACGGCTACGGAAATAAACAAAAGAGGGAGAAAAGCTATACTTAAGCAACACATCGTCGAACAAGAATAAAGATGATTCGCCACTCTTGTTACTATTAGTTGGCTGTACTTGTTGGCAAGATTGGCTTACTTTACGGTTGTTGTCAGACTTTTCTGTATGTAATAATGTATGGTGTCTACAATTACAAATTTTGCAATTTAATGATATCGGGCAATTTTTAACTGAATGCCCAGCTCGCAGGCAGTTGACACAAAGTTTGTTGTCCTGTTCACATTCTCTCCGCTGCTGTGTTTCTGCTGCAATGAATGTTTCACATAAAAACAGTGGATGATGATTGGGACAAAAACAACATTTCTTGTTCTTAACTGACATGAAACTTCCAGATTGTTGAGCAGCCTTGTATTGTTTGGGCTTAAAATCACCTCGTCGACTGTCCTGAGAGCTAAAGCTATTAGACGCGTTTATGTTTTCTAGAGCTTGGCTCTTAAACTCAAGATATGTTAGGAGATCTGATAGTGGTGGGAAAGACTGACGAGATTCCTTTATTTCCCACTCCCTCCGTGAGTTCTTGTCAAGCCTCTCAACAATCAGCTGTGATACAAGAATATCACCTAGTGGTTGATCAAGTTCCATGACCTTGAGAGCACTTAAATTACTGCGAATAGTATTCACAAACTGCCTTAAGTCAGAAGCTGATTCCCTTTGAACTGCCTTTAGGTTCAAAAGTCCCCTTGTGTAAGTTGCTGCTATCAGTTTTTTGTTTTCATACCTATCCTTTAGTAACTGCCAAGCTACTTGGTAATTGACAGCAGTGATAGGAAGGTTTTGAATTAACTGTAATGCTGGCCCTTCAAGGATGATAACAGGTAATGGAATTTTTGAATGGTCATGACGTCTGTGTTTTCATGAACCATCACCGTGAAAGAATCTACAAATGGAAACCACTCCTCATATTTGCCATCAAAGCTTGGCAATGAGACTAATGGTAACCTCAAGCTGCCATGTGGCATGTGGGATACGGAAAGCTTGGCAATGAGACTAATGTTAACCTCAAGCTGCCATGTGGCATGTGGGATACGGATACCCCTAATACTTGAAGTTCTCCGGGAGCTCTGCTGGAGGGCCCTGGAATACCATTACGTTCTTCTGCTTGCCTTAATATTAGTTCCATTTGGCCTTCTGCTTCATAAGCAGTTTCTTCGAACACTGCCCGATCATCGTCATGATCTGACTGAAGGTCTTCAGTTTCCAGTTCAGACTGTACGCTGCCGTATCTAGCCATGATGTCTGGGAAACGTCCGAGCCTTACAGTAATCTCGTGAATGTTTTTTTCTGAGGGTATAAATGCATCGATGAATGTTTTCATTCGAGTCATTTGTGTTTTGATAACACCCCTCTTCTTGACTAACTTTTGCAGTCGATTAGGCTCCATTACTACTTACAATAGTGAAATAGCTGACCTGTCTACTTGAATTCGGCCCGTGAGGTAAACGTCTCTTTCCACCGTTCAAGTATCGTTGTTGGTGGAGGTGCCGGGTATGTACATGTAACGCTGGTGTCTTCCCACAGTGCCGCTTCCCGTAAGGCCATCAACCTTTTTTTCCCCCTATGCCATCATTTCTACCTGTCGATAAAGACCATGTTACAGGAAGCGTTGATGGCCTAAGGGGAATTGATTTATTCCCGTTAGGCCAACAGCGTATATGCATCGTTTACGGTAAGGAGCGGGGTGCATATACGCTGTTGGCCTAACGGGAATAAATCAATTACCCCAAGGCCAACAAACCTTCTTTGTATTTTCGATAATGAAATGCAGGGTGTTGGCCTAAGGGGAATAAATCAATTCCCCTTAGGCCAACAAGTGTAACATGGTCTTTATCGACAGGTAGTAATGATGGCATAGGGGGAAAAAAAAGGTTGATGGCCTTACGGGAAGCGGCACTGTGGGACGGCTCCGTAACGCTAGCCCCGCTTCCCTGGGGGGATTTACTGTGATTTATGATCGGACACATCCTACATTTTGAATGCGATAACAAGGGCGAACCTTTAATTAAGTGGTATTCTTCTACAACGATCTGTTGATAAAGTAGCTTCGCTCCCTCATTTGGGTGCTCCCGTACCGGTACCATGATTGTTTATGAATTTAAGTTTATGATTGCTACTTGTAATACAATAATTCTTCGGATACATAAACCATAAAATTTAGACAAATTCCTTTTCACGGTTAGGATATTCCAGAAATCGACATGGCCGAGTTACAGGTCTATTTTTTATTTAAAAATATTTGTATTGTGTCTGTATAAGCCGCGACTGATCTACTATAATTACATGCGTGTGTATGCATTGCTTTCTCAGGTTTGTTTCCAAATGACAAAGACCGAAGTGGAAGATCATCCTATTACTTACCTCGAATCGTCTTACTAGTCGGTACTATCGCTATTCTAGTTTTACTGTTCAAAATCTACGACGGGGTTGGTTCGTTGGCTCCTGCACGTATCGCCGAAATCGTCTTCGGTGTCTTCGTTACCGTGAAGACAATGGTCAGAATCTCCACGTACATATTTCAACCCGATGAAATATTGAAGCTGTGTCTCAACCTAGAGAAGCTTCACGATCTTCAACTGCGACTTGAAGATGACCAAGTCACTTCGATTGTGCGCAGAGCTAAGCTAATATCAAAGTTCACAACCGTATACGTGGGTGGCGTCTTTTCACTGATCTTCATTGTACTAGTACCAGTATTTTATATACATTTCTTACTGAAGAGGGAATCAATTTTAAGGTAACATTAAACTACACCATAATTATTTATTAAATTCTCACTCATTCTGTATCAGGAGTTGATCATTTTAACTTTAGAATTATGAGCTGATTCGGGACACATTTCACTTACGTAAAATAAAATAATTAATAAACATTGTTAAGGTGTTGATATTTGTTTCAGTGGTTGGTGTCCTTGTGACATTAATTGGTCCCCTTGCTTCGAGTTGTGGATGTCCGTGGAACTCGCCTGTTTCTCAGGTGCAATGCTATATCTATTTGTTACTGACAATATGCTCTACGACGTCCTCTCTCAAACATTGGCTCAGTTTAAGATCCTCAACTACAACCTGCAGCACATCAAGACGTGCGTCGTGAAGAGTGTGGAAGACAGTCATCTCAAGGCCGTGCGGGTTGTTCCTGGTCCTCTAGAGGGGCTGAGAGGAGATGCCCCTTGGAGAGATACGAGGTTGCACAAACTGAGAGGAGTACAAGGTCAGAAGGCCTGTTTGGTGAGCACGCTTTCAAAGGGAAGAAACGTTGAAGGTCAAGCGCTACAGAATACAAGGTTCCGTGATTTGATGGTGGTTCTAGGACATAAAGTTTTATCGGCAGGTTCTCTTTCGAAAGTGAGATTGGAACAATCGTCGAGTAGAAAAGTTGATGATGAATCGTTACAGAATACAAGGTTTCCTGACTTAAGAGTGATTCTAGGTCATGACGTTTTATCGGCAGGTTCTCTTTCGAAAGTGAGATTGGCACAGCTGAAGGCGGCTGCCAAGATGGTGGTTGAGCAAGGGATGAGACTTCGCCTGGCAGAGTGTGTCAGGCATCACCAACAATTGATCAGGTTAGCCGTTCACTATATTATACTACATTATTTCCATGTCAGTTAACATCACTCGACTCTAGTAGGTGGTTGTCACAATCAACTGCGCACGCGTGTGCCGCTTCGTTGCGAGGGATTCACGAAGCAATGGCACACTGGACCCCTATTCTGAAACTTCGACATTCGAACGTGTCGTCGGTATAATCGATGCAGTTGGGGTTGGTCGTGGTCAAAAGGGGTGCAATTTTTCATTCGCTAGAATTCGTTTCTGTTAGATTGTAGAAAATGGCGGGAGATAAACACAACCAGATTATTAACTTTCTCAAACCTATAACAATAGTATGCTTAAACAAGTTCATAGTAAGAGCCTACCCCTAAATGTCTCATGCGGTTCGTTTTTATGGCAATTAGACAGTTTACAATCCATTCTGATCACATGCACCGGTTTCGATTCCTGTACATGTTTTAACTAACCCAGCTAGCGGTTTAGCCGAGGTCGTTTAACCGATTCCCACTCGAACACCGAAGTTAAGCAGCCTTCGGGCGTGGTCAGGGGTAGAGTGGGTGACCGCTCTGCCCTGAAACTCACGTATACCGCTGGTTAGAGCAGATGGAGGGTTCGAGAGCTAATGTAACGGCTTCGTTCTCCTTGACGTCTGCTCGGCAGTCCGGGTTATTGGAGGAACCTATAAAACTGTCAAGGTTACACCGTTTTTTCGGATGGGACGTTAAGCCGTTGGTCCCCTTTGTAGTTTTCGAAAGGAGTAGGCTACGTGTTGGTACCGGGTTCATACTTATGTTCATACTTCATCCTCATCTATCACCACTCATCGTCTCGAATAGTCAAAGTGCATTAAAATGAGACGTTAAGCAATATCTAATCAATCAAATTTCATAACCCTCCAATTACAATTTAACCCTTAAACCAGTGCTCACCCCAACCAGTGTATAATATATTATTATCTGTGCCCCAACTTAACTGAATGGGATAGACGTTAAATAAATAAAGAGCGAAACAAAACAAAATTAAAAGGCAGAGGAAAAGACTCGATGCACTTGAAACGACCATGCATCAACGCGACTTTAAAAAAGGCGTTCTAGAGCGGGTTATAAATAATAATAATATTTTGTTACAACTTTTGTAGATACACAAATGACGTTCAATCCATATACAACTACTACTTTTTAAACCAAATCGTCTGCAACCTTCTAGAAACCGGCACAATGGTTCTCTACGTTAGCCTGGTAAGTCTTCAGTTGTGCGTTCTTGGGTCAACCAGGCGCACGTCACATTGTGAACTGATTCCTCTCTCTTCTCAGGGCAACTGGTTGGGGCCCAAGGAACTGATCGTCGTCTTCCTTGTCCTCATCGTCTTCTCCCAGTTATTCCTGATGAGCTGGTTCTCAAATGAAATAACACAAGAGGTAGGAGAATGGACATTGGATTTGGTTAGTCATGGAATTTTATATTTGTTTCGTGTTTTATTAATAAAATTATTAATGAAGTCGATGAATGAATACGCATAGTTAATTAGTTTAACTAAAATGTTTTTTTTTTTTCATTTGTAGAAATGTGGTGAAAATTGTACCCTGTAATATTTAAAAGTTACGTATTTGGGGAATTTAAAATTGATAATGATTTTGAAAGTTAAAATGATATAACAGTTGTTGATAATGAATTTTTGCTATGCAAATCGATTCATATATTCAATATGAGGGACGTATTGTGTTGCAGAGCATGAACGTGAAAGATTCTGTCTTCAACTCTGATTGGCTGAAAACATCGGATAGCTTCAAGCGATCAATGAGAATTGTCATAGCAAGGGCAAACTACCCGGTGGTCATCACAGCTGGGGGATTTATTCCCATGGCGATGACTACATTTTGGGATGTAGGTTACACTATACATATAATTAAATAGCTTTGTATTATATGTTTTAACTTTTTCAATAAGTTAATCATTTAGCTCCCTCAACTCTCTCAAGCTTCAAAGAATCAAGCTAAAAAACATTTTTTAAACTATGACTATACATAAATCCTTTGGACTAGTTTAAGAATAAATTTATTTGTCGTGCACATCGCCTTATCAGTTGCCTGTTGTGTTTTCAGGTGACGAAGGCGTCTTATAACCACTTCATGAAGATGCGCACAGCAGCTGGTGGCAACAAGTAGCCCCCCCCCTCAAGCAATGGGACGGACGGAATGTCTTCGAGGCTACGTGACGCTGGAGGTTTATTCCACAAACTGTCAGCACTAAAAAATCTCATACCACAAAAGTCTGCGTATCATCAAATCGATAGTCCAGTTCTTCCGCAGATTGAGGCTTGTGTGAAATTTTGTTGTCCTCCTTTGTAAATCAGTTTTTATAACTGAATAGGATAGACGTTAAATAAATAAATAAAAAAATAAAAAAAATAAAAAAAAATTTTTAATCATACAAAGGATGAGAAAATGGGTATGAGGATTATAAAATATTCTTCATTAAACGTCCTCGACTTAAAAACAATAAGGCTACAAATTATATCTCACAGCAGTAAGAGGTGTTATTACGTAGATATTATACGGGTGCCGTATTAGCCGAGTTCTCGGCGGTAACCGTGGGGAATTAGCTTACGACCGCGGGAACAATAAGACGTCGCCACCCCGCACCGCCACTCTCGCAGTACGCGATCACCTACCATAGAGATAGATATAGTACTATCTATCTCCATGCACCTACATTCCAAGTCATCCTGGACTAGTACGTTTAGGCCAAGATTTTTGTGCTGTTACAACAAATTTTATTGTTTAAAAACTTACAACAAACAGAATTGATGTAGTAATAAACCCTGCTCGCAGACATCTCCTTTTGGAGTCATCAGAAGACATTTTTTCTACCCACCTTCTATTTAGTTATGTACTTTTCATTAAAAAGATCTTGTTGTAAAATATGCTTTTACCATATTATTGAAACATTTAATAATTAGTTTAATTAATTTAGTCACGGCACAAAATAATGTTACTCTTAACCTTCATGCTTTCTGCAGACTGTGTGAAGCATGCATGAAAAGTTTGTACCAGTTTCATCATATCTGATCGTAATACGTAACTCGATAACAATTCAGGGGAAATGTGTGCTTGGTTTAAGAAATTTACATGTTTAAAAATTTTAACAACGCATTCTTAAATTCATGTTTGGGTGAAAGTTTACATTCTCAAAAACATCTCAAACCGACTAGCTTGCTGATTTATCCCATCTTAATTCTTAACGCATCAATATACACATGTCCCACTTTTTAAAGCAATTTACGAATTTATTATTTACATCCCTACATGATATCAGTTTTGACGTGTGCGTGTTTGAAAGGTTTTCTCGACAACCCTCAAAAGTCCGCTTTTATTTCATCAATATGAATGCATATTCCACATGGGCTATCTCTAGCACGCTATCCTTGGTTTTATGTTTATGTGATGTGCCCGGAGACTTGAGAGCAGCCCTTGAGACCAGCGAAACACGTACATCCTCATCTCGGGATGCAAATCTACGTCCGTCCAATATCAACGACTTTGCGGCGAATATATAGAAACACTGACGTATCATCAAACATCCCGTGATGGTCGGACAGATTTCTGATCGGAAATATCAATAGTTTCATTGGTTTCATGTGTCAGCTGATCGAATCCTTGGTCTTATGAACAACGTTAGAACAGGATTATGTTGTCGTCGTATTTTAGAATTTTGAGCGTTATAAGCATATTTTTACAATATAGTGTTATTTTAATTTTGAGAAAACTAAAAAGAGGCAAGGCCCATCTCGACGACAAAAAGACGGACAAAGGCAGACAGACACATTCGTGAGTCTATCAAAAGAAAATATTGCTTTTTTGCAGTGAATGTCGAATTATTGATTATGGTGATTAAGTATTGAAGTTAAAAGCTTATGATAATCAAGTCCACAGTCGAGTTCGTAGCGACAAGAAAAAATTCGGCAAGAAATATTTTAACGCGAAAACATGTTGGTTTTCTCTCGGCGCCTGATTAAGCTTTTCCTACGATACTTTTTCCTGTTGAAGACATGAAGAAAAACAGCTATTAATTTTCTTTTCGTTTTCGATCGTAATTCTCGCCGATTGACTTCGTTTCCCAGCCGCCAAAAACACTCGCGGTAAATCGCGCTCATTCCCCGTCTGGTAGCTAAGACCTCTGGAAATTATTTATCGCCTGTTCGAGCTAGTGGAAGGAAGTTCATTAATACAATTGGAAAGGGTGGTAATTGTAACGAGGATTGCATTACGCGTATATGCGGGCGAGGGGTGGGAGCTCGTCGAGTGAATCTTCTAGGACACTTGAGTGTTACCGTGTGCCGTGTGCCGTGTGCCTAGTGCTAATCACGCTTGAGCAAGTTATTCACTTGAGGGACAGAGTGACACGTAACAAATTGGTCACTACTCAACGGAACAATATTACATGTAATAAATCCGTGAGATCCTCTCTCGATGACCGAACGGAAGTAAAAATGAGTTTTTTTTTTTGGGGGGGGGGGGGGGAAACCGATTTCTGGTTTCCCTCAATTCGCATTCCCACCCGGTTTGAATATTAAAAAGCAGTTGTCAATTTGACTATTGTTTGAAAATAACTTTTTAAATAACGTTTTTTAAATGCGCTAAATGATACAAAATAATGTATTTGTTATATTTAGTAATTCAATTTTCGTCCTAGTAACAAAGCACGACAATAAAACATTCTGAAGTTGATCTGAATTAAACAGGTTTTATTCTGGCTTCGCCCGCACGTAGATCGTGCCCATTGAGTAAGGTCGGTGTTTCCTATATTTAAAACCCCCGTCACTGGATGGTCATTGCTCGCGCGTCTAAGAAGTCGACTCCATGATGCTCCGCTTTAAAATTAAAGTCCGTCAGTCCGTCTGTTTGGGAGATGGTCGTGGGTCTCGAAGCCTCTCCCCTGGTGTGATGCACCTATAACTAAACATCTTATGTGTGCCAGGGTTGGGCGGAGGACACAGTCCTTGCGCTATGTTGCTTTGGGGAAAGGTTTGGTTGTATCTAGAAAGGACTGCCGCCATATTAAAACCACGTGAAATAACCTGATTTAAGTAATATCTCACAAGACTCTACTCTTAATTGAAATAGTGGTTAATTTATCTTATGTGGATTGGTTGCCATACAAACTTTATCGATTTTAATTAAGGATTTAGTTAGATTTAGTATTCTGTAGTTTAAGAACACTACTGATTTTAATATTTTAGTCATTTTTCATGCAGGGAATCTTTCTAACGCGTGACTACCTTAGATCCATTTTTATTTCGTTTTGCGTTTTGTAAGATTTTACTCCAATAAGGTTATGTGGACATCACAAGCACATAAATAAGCTTTGATTATATCACACCACTATATGTTGCCCTGCATCAGATTCAGAAGTAGCACATGATGATAGGAGCATCCCCGTCAGACGAAGAATTTACAGGTGGCTCATACTCTGGGAGATTGACGTCAAGGTCAGCGCGGAAGGCGACTCTCAATTCGATTTATTATATTCATTCATTTATTTAACACAAAAGATTTAACTAGTCCATAAATATTATTTGGAAATTAACCTCGGTATACTCATCAGTTTCCCCCACAGCTTGTCGCTTCGTGTACCTATCTGATTCCGGTGATATCAACGACCAAGGTCATAGCTTTAGAGAATGTCTGCTTTATGGCACTTCGCTCGTTCGTATGCAAATAAACAAATAAATCAATTTTATTTAGAGTCTACCCACTCAGTAATATAACTGATTTTCAGTGGAGGACTTTAAATCAAAGCGACCAAGTCAACCCTGTAGGCCCCGACGCAATCGACGAGTGAGCGATAACCAACCAAAGATCGATATTTTTTTTAATTGGAAATATGTTACATCAAGGAAATACGCCCCTTCAGTTAAAGACGTTAGGAATGTGGATTAGTGAAAAGGAATTTCTATAAATAGTGGCCTATATTGATATGAGACAATCTCACAACATTTGTTTATTTTTATTGTTCTCTAACAACCGGTATTGTAACCCACAAGTAAAAATTAAAACAATTTTAAAAAATTTAAAATAATACGAATACGTTATACAAATCATTTAATACATGAACAATTATTATTATTATTATTTTGGGGGGATGGTCGATCAGAATTTAGATTTCCATATTATTATGTTTTGGTGGAGGTGCCGGTCCAGAAAATTTTTAATTTTAGCTCATACAAAATGCCATTCAATGAAAATCTGAACAATTGTTTATGAATTGGGCCAAAATTGTAAGGTAAAATTCATTATCCATTTTAACATGCAGTATTCCTGGTGCTTGTGCAATTTCTGCAAATTCGGCTAATAAGCATTATTGTCGCCTTCGGGAAGTTCGACCAGCTCAGGATTCTCAGCAAAGAACTGTTTCACCTGGTTAGTTATTTGCGGTGTGTAATAGTTTGCTGGGTTAGGAGTGAAGGTCGCCTCCAGCGTGTCAGCAAAAACATTAGCTCGTTCAACAGGGCTACTTGCAAGCGTGTTGTTGACGGTGAAGGGAGGATCAGGTGCGGGGCGGCGCTGTAGTGCTTTCGCCATTCTCCAGATGGAGTTGTCTCCGAACGACAATTCACCGACTGCCTCGTTCCATTTTCTCGCACGATGCTCAGCAATGTCCTCTGTCAACGTTGTACATGCTCTATTCAGTGAGCTTGGAAGTTCTATACCTTATCCACTCGCGTCTAATGGCATTTGTATCTCTTTTTGGTTTTCAGAGGCGCGTGGGCAGGTCGTACAACGTCACTCGCCTCGATAAGATGCCCTGTTGGATTACCTCTGTGGTTTGAACAACTTTGACTAGCTCATTAGTGTTTCTAATGGTAGGACGAGAAGTCGGAATACGTTTTGCGATGCAAGTTGGCCGCTCCATTAAAAACGTGATTGGAACGGACTGCGAAGACCGTACCTTGTAGCAAATGCTTGTAGGTTCGTCAGTACGCCAACTCTCCGCTAGGAGAATCAAGCAGACCTTGGTAAAATAGATTCTACAACTTGAGAGGGCAGTAGAAAAAACAAAATAAGATTGTTGTTGAAGGTATGTCAAAACCACAACACACAAATCGCTATTTCGTGGAAAATGTTTTAATGTATTGAATTATTTTTACGCCCTAGCTTTAATCTGATCTCGCTGAAATATGGAGAAAAAGACAAAGCGTGACCTTCCTGATATGACTTTGGAACTCCAAAGTGACTCCAAGAAGGCGCGACAGATGATTCCATCAGCCAGCATCCAGTCGCTCCCGGAGGAGGTACTGCTTCACATCTTCTCGTACCTGACTGTCGGAGAACTGTGCAATACAGTGGCTAAGGTCTGTAAACAGTGGGAAAATTTACACTGGGATCCCCAACTATATCGCATGCCTAGTGTAAGAGCTTTAAACGAATTCGTCTCTTGTCTGAATGATGCACGGTATTTAGCGTCCCCCTATGTTGATGAGGAAAATATTAGGAAAACCTTCACTAAATGTTTAGAGATGAACAATCAGGCAACTCTTAATGATACAGGCGTCAATAAGTTGCACAAACGATTTTATAAAGAAGTCATCATAATGCTCGCTCATTTGAGAGTAATAAATTTGAAGTTGAAGCCACGAATTATTGGTTCGATGTCGCATTTGTTCAGTTTCTGTAATCAATTGGAGGAGCTGACTGTGCTCGGCGGTCTTTATAGCGAAGATCTTGTAGCAACGTGTAGCCAACTACGCGGGACTCTGCGAGTGTTGCATGTGGGTTGTAGGAACTGGACTGTCGAAGGTGCAAAGGCCATCAGCAAGTGCACCCATCTAGAGGACTTGGCCATAATGTCACCTCGGGCTCGATATCGTGAAGCCAGTCAGCCGTCCGTTGGATGTCTCCGAGTAATCGCCAACATGTCAAGCCTGCGTCGTCTCTGGTTTCAATCATGTTCGTTAAGGACCAATACAAATCGGACTTCCGTGTTTTCCAACGCCGCTTTAAAAGACCTCACTTCACTTCGTATTGAAGGCTGTGAGCTCGATGACAAAGATGCTGTGGCCATAGGAGCCAACCTAAAGAACCTAACCAAGCTGCGCCTCGAGCCGGTGAAGTATTGGAATAATTCAAGGAGGCTTACTTCCGATCGAAGTCTTTATCATTTAGGCTCATACAAAACAAGTAGATACCGGTTACCGCGACTGGTACCGGTACCATACACCATCCATGAATTGGTTACCTGCCAAGGGTTGGCAGCCATCATCAAGGGATGCAGCAAGCTGACAAAACTTGAGGTTGAATGTGGATGGGAGAATTCCAGTGTGCCGACCATCATGTTAATACCAGAGTATTTACAGGGCTTAAAGGAACTTGCTATGGTTTGCCCAAAATTAAATCGGGTCGATTGGAAGATTCCACTCAAGAAAATGATGCCAGGACTTGTCATTCGGGGGGAGTTTTCGAGATATTAATCTCCGTTTACTCCGAGACAACGACCAGTTGTCATCTAGATACTTCGAGGGCTGAGTGGGGGTGTGGCCTACGAAAGTTAGGCTACCATTGGATAACAGAACTAATATCGCCTAATAGACTAAATTGAATCCAAATTCTAGTAATTATGTTAATGAAAAATACAATAGGCCTATTACTCGTTTGCTATATAGGCATACCAATCAAGATTATTAAACCAATGTCTTTCAGGTTGGTTGGAAAATAAATAGTTGACTAGGCCCTATGTTCATTAAACCTATAAAATATGTGTGATTAATAAAAAAAGTGTAGACTAATTGATTAGTTATTTTTATTTAATGATGTGAAAAGTGAAGACAGTATAAGATTAATATTATTTATTTATTGGCAGTACACTAGGGAAACGCCAAAGTCGTTGATAGACGAGTGAGTGACCCATGTGTTGAGTACCCGGGAACATCCCCTTTCCTCCCCTATACCTAAGGCTGGATCTAGCCCAGTATGGGGAATGATACCGGGTATTCAACACATGGCTCACTCACTCGTCTATCAACGACTTTGGCGTTTCCCTAGTCTAGTTGGCTAAGGCGCCCTTATACCGGAATGTGGGAGACCTGGGTTCAATCCCCTGGTCGGATAAAATTTTGTAGTTTATGGATTGTATTTAAAAAAATATTAAACATGTTTTGAAATGCATATAACGCAGTTTAGTCTACATCAACTGTGACAATACTATGGAAAACATAGCAAGTACAAAATACGAGTAAAGATTGCAAAGTTTACTCAATCTCCCAGCGGATAGCATTAGTAGTTTTAGGGCGCTTCAACGGCAAAAATTATTCGCTTGAACATGCAAGTTTTTATAGACCTAGTTTGTCACTGCATAACTGCATTACAAATATTTTTCCACTGCCTCCATTTCAACCGAGTAACATCTAAGAAACAGTGATTTTTTCAAAAGAAAAACCATTGTCGTTAAAATAATTCCTACACAATTGTTAAGCCTATTTTTCAGTTTATTATTTCTTGTAGGTTTAAATCGAAATGGATTGTGCTCATTTTGTTAACAGTTCTTAGTTATCTAGTCACGGATGTCTGTTTAAAATGTCAGCTCAATCTATTTGGCCGTTCGGCCGTATGGGACCGGACAGACAGACAGAATTCGGTAAGTCACGACCAACGCCCGATCGAGTAGCATTATAAAGACTTCGTTTCGCTGTGCTCACTCGTCTGAAAAGAAAATATATATTATACAGCATTTGCTTTTTTGCAGTGAATGTCGAATTATTGATTATGGTGATTAAGTATTGAAGTTAAAAGCTTATGATAATCAAGTCCACAGTCAAGTTCGTAGCGACAAGAAAAAATTCGGCAAGAAATATTTTAACGCGAAAACATGTTGGTTTTCTCTCGGCGCCCGACTAGGGAAACGCCAAAGTCGTTGTTAGACGAGTGAGTGAGCCATGTGTTGAGTACCCGGGAACATTACTTTTTCCCCTACCTTCGGCCTCCCTAGCCTATCATAGGCTAGAGTGGCGCATTATGGCCTTACAGTTGACGCGCCCTTACACCAACAAAACTTTAAAACCCTAGTATTTATACGAATACTAGGGAAACGCCAAAGTCGTTGTTAGACGAGTGAGTGAGCCATGTGTTGAGTCACCACATTACAACACACACATTACACACACATTACTTTTCTTCCCCCTACCTTAGACCTCCCTAGCCTATCATTGGCTAAAGTGGCGCATTATGGCCGGACAGTTGACGTGCCCTTAAACTTAAAAACTTAAAAACCCTATTATTTATACCACTAGGAAAACGCTTAAGTCCCGCCGCGTTGTTGGATGAGCGTATATGGTGCATTGAGATGCCATGTGTTACGCGGATTTTCTGTTGTTCTGTGAAAAAATCATTACTTAATCGAAGATTTTTTTAAATTAAATTAAATTAAATAAAAAATTAACTTAATTTTTATAATTAAATAAAATAAAATAAAAAATTAACTTAATTTTTTTAATTAATCGTAATTTTTTTAAAAAAATTATTCGATTGCGCTCAAATTTAACACGAATATATTAATTCACGAAATTAAGGTTCTGTGAAAAAATCATTACAATAAGATAAAGCATGTAGGTGTTATAAGTCAAAGAATTGTTTTAGAAAAGAAAAAACCCGTAAAATTTTGATTTTCATGAGAAATAATTTTTTGATTACGCTCAAATTTCACACAAATACCATAATTCATAAAATTAAGGTTCTGTAAAAAAATCATTACAATCGGATAAAGCATGTAGGTGTTATAAGTCGAAGAAATTTTTTAAAAATCGAAAAAAATCGTAAAATTGCGTTTTTTATGAGAAAAAATTTCCCGATTGCGCTCAAAAACGTGGCAGTTCTAAGTTCAGAGATTTCGAAGGTCTCCATAAAATTTCATCGCAATCGGAGTATCGGTTTAGCCGGAATCGTGTTAACAAACACACAAAAATACAGAAAGAAAGAAGAAAAAAAAAAAAAAAACATTCCGGATTTTTTTCTCCAGTGTAGTGAAATGGAATCTTCGCTTCGCTCGCTACGCTCGCTACGCTCATCCAACAATATAATTACCTAACTTAAATCCAATTAATGTTCACGGGTACTCAACACGTGGCTCTCTCACTCGTCTAACAACGACTTTGGCGTTTCCCTAGTATCCTTGATAGCCAGCAATGGCCCAGCATCATTTACAGAATGACAGAAGAAATGAAAACAAAATAATAATAAACATTAACTTGGTTCATCTGATCGCAAACTTTCACAGGCTGTGTTCTATTTTACTAATGGGTATTTTAAACATTTGTAATCTAAGTTCAAATTTTTCACATTTTTATTTCTTGTGAGCTTAAATCGCAACAGATATTGCTCATTTTGTTAGCAGCTCTCAGTTACCTGGTCACGGATGTGTGTTTAAAATTTCAGCTCAGTCTATTTGGCCGTTCGACCGTATGAGCCCGGACAGACAGACATTTAACATACATAATTGGACAATGCTCACGGCCAAGGCCCGATCGAGTATAGCGTTAGGAAAGACTTCGTTACGCTGCGCTCACTCGTCTAACTAGGGAAACGCCAAAGTCGTTGTTAAACGAGTGAGTGAGTGAGCCAAGTGTTGAGTACCCGGGAACATCCCCTTTCCTCCCCTATACCTAAGGATCTAGCCCAGTATGAGGAATGATACCGGGTACTCAACACATGGCTCACTCACTCGTTTAACAACGACTTTGGCTGTTTCCCTAGATATTTAAATTGAACATTTGAAATGCGAATCGTGTTCAAAACGTATTAGCGTGAAACATTAACAAATTTCCAAGATAAAACAAAATCACCTAAATTTTTTTTCCCCATTTAACACCCCTCAAAATAATATGTGGGTGTAAAAATATAAAAAAAAGTTCGAGCTAACGGGTATCGAACCACAACCCTCCGTGTGGTAGGCTAAATGCTTACCAATAGGCCATGCAAGCCACGTAGATGTGGTCCCGATAGCTGCTACTAAACAAATGCTATCGATATTTTAAAAATCACATTTTTATTTAATGTAGGATTAAATCGCAATGGATCTAGTTGATTTTGTTAGCAGTTCTCAATAATTTCGTACCGGATGTCTGTTTAAAATTTCAGCCCAATCTGTTCAGCGGTTCGGCTGATTTTCGACGTACAGACAGACAGACAGAATCACAGAATGAGAACCGTTCGAGTTGAATGGAGACACTCGGTCGCTCCACTCCCTCGTTTAACTAGGGAAACGCCAAAGTCGTTGTTAAACGAGTGAGTTAGCCAAGTGTCTTGACTTCTAAAACCGGACCGTCTGGTCACCTTACAGGAACTCACTCTGCTTGCCACAATAATTATTTAAATTGAACATTCAAAATGCGAATCGTATTCAAAACGTATCAGCGTGAAACATTATCAAATTTCCCAAGATAAAACAAAATCACCTAATTTTATTTCCCATTTAACACCCCTCAAAATAATATGGGGGTTTGTAAAAAATAAAAAAGTTAAAACTGACGAGTATCGAACCCCATCCATCCGCGCGGTAGGCTATATGGTTACCACTAGGCCATGCAGGCCAGTCAACCACGTCCCGCTAACTGCTACGAAACAAATGCCATTGATATTATTAAAAATCACATTTTATTTATTGTAGGCTTCTATCGCAATGGATCAAGCTGAATTTGTTAACAGTTCTTAGTAAACTCGTACCGGATGTCAGTTTAAAATTTCAGCGCAATCTGTTCCGCGGTTCGGCTGATTTTCGACGTACAGACAGACAGACAGAATCACAGAATGAGAGCCCGTTTGAGTTGAATGGAGACATCAGTCGCTCCGCTCCCTCGTTTAATAATTATCAAACTTGCCTAAATATGCAAATGTTGCCGGGTACACTCAACACATGACTCGCTCACTCGTCTAACAACGGCTTTGGCGTTTCCCTAGTCTGGTTGGCCAAGGCGCCCTTGTAGCCGAAATGTGGGAGACGTGGGTTCAATCCCCTGGTCGAAAAAGATTTTGTAATTTCTGGATTGTATTTTAAAAATTATTAAACATGTTTTGAAATGCATATAACGCAGTGTAGTCCATCATCTGTGACAATACTATGGAAATCATAGCCAGTACGAAATACATGAAAATATTGCAAGGTTTACTCAATCTACGAGCGAAATTTGGGGGTACCTTGACGTTCAACATTCGATAGACCTTGCATGAGCACGGCATTTCACAGCCAGGTAAATAACAAACAAAAAATATTTTTTCTCATTGTCGTTAAATAAATTTCTACACTTTGGCAGTCTATTTTTCAGTTGATTATTTCTTGATTGTAGGTTTAAATCGAAATGGATTGTGCTCATTTTGTTAGCAGTTCTCAGTTACCTGGTCACGGATGTCTGTTTAAAATTTCAGCTCAATCTATTTGGCCGTTCGGCCGAATGGGAACGGACAGACAAACATTTAACATACAGACAATGCTCACGGCCAAGGCCCGATCGAGTAGCGTTCTAAAAAGACTTCGTTTCGCTGCGCTCACTCGTCTAACTAATGCATGCAGCATATTTATCTGCTTCCATAAACTTAAGAAATAAAAATAAATGAATGAATTAAGCTCGTAAGTAACAGTAACCGGTGAGCAATGTCAACATCAAATAGAACAATAAATTATATATTTTATTGTTTCTAAGTTTTCAAAAATGTGTAATTTCACAGGTGCACGTGCGGTGTCTCTTTCTTTTAATATTAGTTTCTCTTGATGCGATTTTTTTCTGTTTGAGATCCTTATAAATTTGTACCAGAGTAGAGTCTGGAATTTCTTCGGTAGGTGGCTCGTTGGTCTTGTGGTTAGCATATCTGTTTCCATTGCAGAAGTTCCAGAGTTCCAGGGTTCAATTCTCGCTAAAGTCAGAAGTTTTATTTACTTCTGATTTGGACTTAAGTCCATCAGTTTCCATCGAGTAGCGTTGTCTACAACGCTACTCGATCGGGCCTTGGTCGTGATTAATTCTGTTAAATGTTAAGTGTCTGTCTGTCCAGTCCCATACGGCCGAACGGCCAAATAGACTGAGCTGAAATTTTAAAACAAACATCCGTGACCAGGTAACTGAGAACTGCTAACAAAAAAGAGTACAATCTGTTGCGATTTAAACCTGCAAGAAATAAAAAACTGAAAAATACGTTGAAATGTATGGGAATTATTTTAACGACAAGTTTATAAACGGTGACTTTGGAGCCGTCCTATAGCAACGAAGCACATAATAAATTCAGAGTTGTGCTGAATCGGCCTTGTTGATTCTGGCGTTGATCCGCGGGTGTTCGCACTGTCCATACCACTGATTGCTATATTTCCTATTAAAAATATCGATCTTTGGTTGGTTATCGCTCACTCGTCGATTGCGTCGGGGCCTGCAGGGTTGGCTTGGTCGCTTTGATTTAAAGTCCCCCACTGAAAATCAGTTATATAACTGAGTGGTTTCAATACATGTTGTTATGGGCGTACGGGTAGGACACTTGCTGCGTGGATTTACTCGTTCATTTATTCAGATTGTTTCGAACTATAGTACACTACAATTTATTTTCTTACCGTACACCAGAGTCGATAAAGAACGAATAAACTTCTTTGTCGACTCTGCCGTATACTATTGACGGTCAAACTGTTCGTGAACAGTTTAATTTGTGAAATGTTTCAAAAATGTATTTGGAATACGAATTGTATAGACTGTCTTCGGGATGAATGTATTGATTGGATATTTGGATGTATTTAATTGGCTGTATGGCTGGGAATGTAATCGATTGAGAAACTGGTGAATGAGAATAATTGAGATTAGTGGCACGGTTGAAATTACTCCCAATTCGAAATTTAGTATTTTTCAGTGATAGACTTGACAAAAGGTTGAATCAAATCTTGTGCACGGAATGGCCGCCTGTTGTAGGCGCGTGTGCGACTCTGAAGCAAGCCCACCACGGGAGTGAGCGTCAACCGCAGCTAGTGTCTTGCTATTGTTCGCGATATTACTCCTGTTAAGTGTCCGACACCAATTAATCTCGACCTCCAGCCTTCCTTTGTTGAACCTCGCGGAGCAGATGTTCTAGAACAACCCCTCGTCCCCACAGCTGGTAGTGATCTTCAAGATTCCTTTGATCCCTTGATATCGACAAGTCGACCTTCGTTGCAGGAATACAGTTGAAACGCGAGCTGCTACTGTTTTGTATTTGAGGGAGCGAAGCTCTCCTCATCTCTTATCTGTTAGTCCAGTCTAGTTACAGTCTGCCTCAACGCCAACTAGAAAGCTGGATCGTGTCGAACATTAACATTTTCGATTGACGTATTTCCGCGATTGCGTCCATAAGAAAATGTATTTTGAACAAAACATAAAACTTGATAGTAAACTGAACGTATGTGCGTGTGTTATGTCACGTCTTACGGTCTTACGGTAAAAACAAAAACACGGCTTTCGATTTACATGAGTTTGTTTTATTGAATTTGCTCTTCATCTAGGAATATTACAATATGTTAAAACTTTTAAATGTCTCGCTACCCGTTGATGACATGTTTTATTTATCGGGTGTTTCGTAGCGGTGGTAGTGATATCTTTCTGTCGACGTTTCGAAGACCATGTTATCTTCTTCTTCAGGACTTGAAATATGATATATGAAGTTTGTGAAATTCCTTCTGTTTCTTGTTATTGTTTTTTTCTATTGTTACTATTAAAGTTTTTTGATTGGTTAACCTAAATAAGCTTCCTAAATTCACTGTCAGATTATCATTTGCATAGACAACTTTCCTATTTCGTAGTCTATAGGAAAGTTGTCTAGCAAATGATAATCTGACAGTGAATTTAGGAAGCTTATTTAGGTTAACCAATCAAAAAACTTTAATAGTAACAATAGAAAAAAACAATAACAAGAAACAAGAGGAATTTCACAAACTTTATATATCATATTTCAAGTCTGAAGAAGAAGATAACATGGTCTTCGAAACGTCGACAGAAAGATATCACTACCACCGCTACGAACAACCCGATAAATAAAACATGTCATTACAATATGTGTTTGGTAACCCTTGCTGTCAGGTGGCATGGCTAACCATTTAAAAGGTGTCAATAAGTGCTACACCAAGAGATTTTAATGTTGTAAATATGATATTTGTGTGATCTTCAATAGTCATTTTGGTTACTCCCATTGCCCATGCTTGCTATACATTATTAAAAAATTGCACAATCCAACTCTACGTTATTAAATTACTACCTCCATAATATTATATTGAATGCAATGGTTGGTTTGCTTGTGGTTAGGAGGGGTTGACTTCTCTCTGGAACAAAGCACAATTCCCATCGTTCGATGTATTGGAATATTTCAGCGCATACGCCTACAAATAAGCAACACAGCCATACCGTCACTGCGTTTGGCCGCTTCAGTTGAAAGCTCTTGAAATTTCACAGCGCAGATTGATATTGAATGCACTCAACCATACGAAACAGTCTCGAAGACGTAACTTATTGTTTAAATTCTTCAATCCGATAAAATTGGTTGGAGATACTTTCTTCCAATTCATTTTCAGTGGAAGACGAAAGATCAGTGTTTGGTAGGATAGAAACGTAGGCTTCTTGGGGCATCTGCGTGAATATTGGTTTTGTGTACACTGGATTTCAAGGAACTTCTTCGGGAATCAATAAAATAGGAGTTCACACTTTCATTTTAGTGTCACTTTAAAAAAAAATTTTAAAAAGATTCGAATAATTTTTATGTATTTTTATTATTCTTTTCAATTCAAATGATGTGTGTTTTTAAATATGTTTTGATGTGAGTAGTTATAATTAAGGCCTTTAATGTTAGTTGTTTATTATTATTAATTTTATTATATTTACTATTTACGGATATCACACACAATTCTGTGTTTAAGGGCTATGCACGTTGTGATATTGCTAATGATTATGGTCATTGAATAATTAGACGAGTGAGCGCAGCGAACGTAGTCTACAACGCTACTCGATCGGGCCTTGGTCGTGATTAATTCTGTTAAATGTTAAGTGTCTGTCTGTCCAGTCCCATACGGCCGAACGGCCAAATAGACTGAGCTGAAATTTTAAACAAACATCCGTGACCAGGTAACTGAGAACTGCTAACAAAATGAGCACAATCTGTTGCGATTTAAACCTGCAAGAAATAAAAAACTGAAAAATACGTTGAAATGTATGGGAATTATTTTAACGACAATGGTTTTCATTTTGAAATAATATATTTTGTTTGTTATTTACCTGGCTGTGAAATGCCGTGTCCAAGGTTAATCGAATGTTGGACGTCAAGGTACCCCCAAATTCCGCTCGTAGATTGAGTAAACCTTGCAATATTTTAACGTATTTCCTACTGGCTATGTTTTCCGTAGTATTGTCACAGATGATGGACTACACTGCGTTATATGCATTTCAAAACATGTTAAATAATTTAAAAAATACAATCCAGAAATTACAAAATCTTTCCCGACCATTAAACCCACGTCTCCCACATTTCGGCTATAAGGGCGCTTTAGCCAACTCGACTAGGGAAACGCCAAAGTCGTTGTTAGACGAGTGAGCGAGTCATGACGTGTTGAGTACACGGCAACATTTGCATTTAAGTTTGATAATTATATAGGTATAAATAATAGGGTTTTAAGTTTAGTTGGTATAAGGGCACGTCAACTGTAAGGTAATAATGCACCACTTTAGTCTTAGGTAGGTAAATAATAAATTGATAAATGGGCTTAAATGTGTAGGTTTTATTTTAAAAACAATGTTTTTTCGGGAAGAATTATAATTTTTGGGATGTCAAGAGGTGCGCGACACTGGCCAAGATGTATCGAAACTTGCACGCTCAAGATTACCCAAAACTCCGCACGGAGATTGAGTAAACCTTGCAATCTTAACTCGTTCTCGTACTGGCTATGTTTCTTATACTGTTCTGCAATGTTAAAACACTACAGAAATAATTTATTTGTAATTAATATTATTAATCTAGATGGTTGGCATGCGAAATAAAGTACGATGTACATGAATAATCCCATACAATTTTTATGTATTTTGTAATTTTTTATACTATACAAATTTGCGTTTAGCGACAGAAGATACGATTGGTTTGTGCAGGGTTTGTGCATGGACTTAAAAATAGTAACATCCATGGTTTGTAGAAACTCCATTGAGATTCGTGGATCTTGATCACTGCCTTGGTACAAACAATTAAAGATCAAACAGGAATAATTAAAACATAGTATGGGCCGTGTTTAATTTGTTATTTTTGCAAACAAAAACACATTCTACGCCGCCATTAATTGGCGTGCTTTCTGTTTGTTTATAAAATAAACTTATCAATCAAATTAACATAGTTGGTGGTATTCTTTAGTGGCTCAGATATTTGCTTTGTAAGTTATTTACTGCATTTACATATATTTGTGGGATTTATTTTGTCATTAGTTTGTTGATTATGCATTATGCAATATGGCGCATTATGGCATTTCGTTTGACGTGTCGTTACACCGACTAAACTCAAATTCCTATCATTTATACGTAATATCTATCAACTCAAATGCAAACATCGGCCCATAAGCATGGAAGATTTTAACTCCCCGAAATTGGATGCGAGCTCTGGCGTTCGTTTCGGGGACCTATCCTCCTTGCCTTGACCACCACCCCAACGACGACGACCAAGACAACACGATAATGATCAAAAACAATGTCGACCATGACATGAGAACCCCCCTTTCCTCCCCCTACCCGTGGCTGGTTCTGACCAGCACGGGACTTTCCTCCCACATCCCCTAGGCTAGAGTAGCGCATTAGGACTTAACGGTTAGCCTTAGATAGGGGGAGGAAAGAAAATGTTACCGGGTACTCAACACATGGCTCACTCACTCGTCCAACAACGACTTTGGCGTTTCCCTAGTAATAAAATAAAATAAATATTGGTTTTGAATTTTAACAATTACGTGTTCAGCCGGGCACTTTGTTAGGCTACCTAAACACAAACATCTTCCAAACAATGCACTGAAACTTGTGCGATGTTAAATGTGTGTTTTCTAACGCAAAATATTTAGGGTCGAAAATGTATTAAATATGAGCAAATTTTATGACCGAAACTAGGAAGTGTCCTAGCATCCATCTATATACAATTTGAGTTGTCTTCAATTTGACAAGGTACTAATAATTAGAACAATTTGCGGTTTTGGTTTTGGTTGGGGTTCAATTCCAATGAACATTTATCATTGGAACAAGATGGACCATCTGTGATCCGTGAGAGTTGACGAGTTAACTTGTGCTAGTCCCGAACATAATAATTAGTTCAAAAGTCATTGTAAACCGACAGTGTTGGCTCGCGGGTGTTAGGTCCGGTATTTCAATGTCTAGTTAAAGAGGATGGAAAGTAAATTTAACTGCCATGTAACTTGTTATCACTATGGCAACCACCGCTGAAACCGGCATTCCCGACTATAGTTTTTTTCTAGGTGTTCAAGGGATTAAGAATATTCCTTTAAAAACTGAATAGGGGCTTGATTTGCACCCTAGGCAGGATTTTCCAAAAACAAATACTTTTAAAATCATCGTTGATCCCCCCTTGATGTCTGTATGCAGCATTCAAATAATTTACAGAAAGCCTTTCATAAAACCCGGGAAAAAAAGTTAAATATACATTCTAAGACGTATGTGAAAACAAATTCCAGTAAATTGGTATAGTTCAAATGTTACACTAATGGCTAAACTTTCAAACTTAATTCACCACAGCCATCTTATTATAACTGTGTACAGCTTTTGTCTAGGCCAGGTGACTCTCAAACCCTTTGAGCATTTCAAATCCGTTAGTCAAGCTCTAGGGAAGGCAAGTTCTCCCCCTTTCAGGGCTCAAACGGTGCAATTTCTTCCTTATACACCGCATCGCTTCAATTCTGCTTCAGGCAATCAAGGTATAAACTAATAAAGTTATTGTGTTCAAAGCAAGCTAGCGAGAAGTATATAACCACACTCAAAGTTTCGCTTGATTTGCCTCGAAGCTGTGAGGAGTCGATTCGCTCCTTAGAAGACCTTTGTCCCGAGTGCGATTAAGATTGATGAAACGATTAGACTTTGAGAAACTGGGTAAACGATGCTTCTAACACGAGACGAAAAGTGCACAGATGAAGCAGTTCTAAGATATAAAACAAATTAGTGATTAGTGCGAGATATTGATCGTTTTTATAAAAGCATCGTAATAATCGCAAATAAAAAATTCTGTGGAACTTTGATATTTCAACCAATAAGTTATTATCCAACAATTAAATTTAATGTAATTTCAATAATAACATATATAATTTTTTAAAAATATTGATTTGAAACATTGAATATTAAAAGAAATTAGTTCTTTAATTTATATTTTTAAACCTAATGGGGCACGTTACAAAATATGTAATTAACGTAAATTATTTCTGAATCGCTGCCCTGCTTGCCGATATCGCCAACATTGTCATTGTTCGTGCCGATGGAAAACGCCATGGGTAATTGTTTATGGTACAGGACTGCTGATTGTATGTAGTGTTCCGAAACTGAGGTTTTACAATGATAACGGAACTACAGTACAAAAACGAGTCTGGAAACCGCTTTCACAAGAGCATCAAACCATTATCTTTGTGCTTGCACATCAATCACCATCTGTCGGAGGGAGTATCGACTGATTGAGGAAATATTTTCTTTTTATCACACAAAAAAATCAAGGAAAGTGAGACGATGATATCGTCGACAACTCCTCTGTATGTGTCATGCGAATGCGAAATAATGCATTTCAATGTCGGTGACGCTTACGAAATAGTATTGACGGTACTCGTTTCAAGCACGCAATCTTGCTAGATTTGCGTTCGAAGTTAAAGTTTCATTAAATGGACATCATTGCTTGATATGTCAATGGTTCACGCATTTCACATGTCGGAATAACTATACAATCGTTTCATTGTACATATTTTATTGACATGTTTGTTTTATGATAAATTGTTAAAATTACATAGAATAAGAAGACAAGGCTGAAACGATTAATTGAAATGCATTCAGAGATGCAGTTGCTCTGGGTATATTATTAAATTTGTTGATCTGACTAGCCAAATGATATAATGTATTTAGGAAATTACAGAGCTCATGAAAATAAGTGTTTTAACAGCGAAAAATAGATTAAAATGATTTTAAAATTTATAAAGTATAAAATAAATGCTCGAATAACTTTCTACAATCTAATCTACAACCCTTTCACATTGGCGTTGTGTTGTAAAACGTAATGTGTATGCACATGCTTTTATGAATGAGTAGAAAAGATAACGTTTTCGGTCGGTTCTTAATCCCTTGATTTCCCAATCTTCGCATGTTCCTCTGTGACTGACATATCCGTTTCGTGTTATCACTGCGCGTTGTTTGTTTCCCACAAACTGTATCTAATCTCTATAGATGTGACGTCATTCTGTGCCTAGAATGACAGTTATTAACGACATCGCGAAATAAACCAGTTCATTTTAAACAACTGCCTTCAGTGTCAAAGTGATGGATGGTCATGCGCTGACAGATTTCACAGCGAAGTAATCAATAGACCATCAACGGAAAAATCTTTCACAGGTAATGGAAACTTCACCTCCTTCGGTCGCAAAGATGAATTCCAAGTATCGAGTGATTTCTCCGGGACCCCCCCCCGACCCCCCTTCACTCCTAAGCTCGATATGCAGAACCAGCCACAAACGAAATTGAGAGATAGAAAGTGGGGTCTATATAACGATCTTCAGTGTAATAAAAGGAAAAATTGTTGTGAAAAACGGAAGCGTATATCGTGTTACTTTTGAAATTATATATGTACCATACCACCACTGACAAACTGATACTGTGTATTTTTTTATTGATACAAATGAAAATAAGACTCTACGACTTTAAAATACAATGAGTAAATTAAACAAAGAAAAATCTAACGCACTAGGAAAAGTGGACTCAAACATACTCAAACATGCTCATCCATGAACGCGACTGTAAACAGGTTTAACGAAACCATATCCTATAAAAGATATGTCTAACGTACCAAAATGTACGACAACTGTGATTTCCAAAGAAATTATTAAAAAACATTATTTTGTCATTTGAATATCATATTTTTATGACTACAGGAGCAATATCTATCTTAACTGCTATCCAATGGGTGTTATAGCTGCAGTTTATACAATTAAATGAGCTTTTCCTGAAAATGTGTTAACCTTTTGCCATCCAGACTCCGTATTAACTGTATTGATGTATCGTTACTTTATTTTAACATTTCTTTAAGAAGTTGAGACATTGCAAATTAAAAATTATAGCTTTCAAAGATCCTTATGTTTCGCTTTATTTTTATTATTATGGTTGTTACAATACAGTCAAGTCAATACTTTACACTTCTAGCATTGATTCTAAACAAGAAAGAATATGAGAAAAATTTGTTTTCTCAGTAGAATGAAATATATATAATTATAATAAATTGATGCGCTATTGTGGCACAACATATACAAGATACAAGGCACACAAGATACAACGGGTTATAACAATTTTTTAGTATTACAGAGTTGTATGATATGTCAACCTTTTTTTTAAGTTTTTCTAATGTAGCCTTCTCCTTTACTCTCTGACTCGTTCACATACAGGAAATAACAAAGTTGCTTAATCAATCGATTACGGCCAATGTACCAACTTCATTCTAAGTAAATAACGGTTTGCAAATTCCCACTTTCATACAACTAAAACCTCCATTCTTAGATAAATAATTGTTTCACAAGTATATTGTATGTGTGCATAGAGACACTACACTGAGGCATATCAAGAGTAACAAGTCAAATGAATCAAATGAATGATCACACGTTTCTGTTTACTATTTTGACTTGAGTGGTTATGCTATCGCTGGCTCTAGAATGGACAGCACGTGTTGCCGATGTCGTCCATGTCCACACAGGTACCGTCCGGCCAACAGTAGACCTGTCTGAGGAGAAGCTCCTGCACCTGCGTCTCGTTCATGTGGAAGTCCTGGCGAACCCAGCCGTACATACCGCGTGTGAAACCATCGGGGATCGTCATGGCCTGGAACAAACATTACACACACAAGATTTGTTATTTTATTGTGAAAGTTTTTTTACAGTGAAAAATCATTTTAGTTCTTCTTCAATAAACAACGTAAAAACGATCGTAAACTTATCCTAAAGTACAATCTATCATTCGGTTTTGAAAACTAAATCGACTTTGTATTCAAACTTTTTTTTATTTTTATATTACGTTTAGGCTACGTAAGACTTTCGGCTTTTGAGTTATCCAAATCTTTTTGCTGCAACTATAATTATTATAAAACTATAATATTGATTTCAAGTTGAGCATAAATAGGAGTTTAACTCTAAAAAGTTCGACACACTCTTCAAACGAGGAATCAAAATATTAATTTTAACTTTTAAGACATCTACGATAAATGAACTGAATCTATTATTGAGGATGTGTGTAAAACTTTGCTTTGCTTTTTTACTTTGCTGACGGTTTTCTCATCAAGTTAATGTCATAATAAATAAATCATCAAGTAAACAAATAAGATAACTCTATTTGTTTTAGTTTCTACACACTCGTTCAACCAATATTCACTATACACCTAACTAATACTTATTTTACATTAGTTCAAACATTTGGAATTGAAGTTACCACCTAGTGATCGTTTACTTACTTTCATGAAAAGCACGGGAACGGATGCACGAAGCCACCTTACCAACATATTGTCGAAGAGGAACACACAAAGAAACCCCGCGTGTATTAATATTGTTGGTGGAGGTGCCGGGTACGGGAAAGTTTCCTTACTAACAAATTCTAGCTTGGCCCACTGGCGATCACCCTTGTTGAAAGGGCATGTCATGATATCGGAGGTCATGTTCTGTTTTTATCGTGAGACGTGACACACGCACAGACAGGGGAGCTTCGCGCCCTAATAATTAAGCACGTACATAACGTGATTATTTATCATCTTCGCGTAGCTTTCAATTTAGTTTGCGACGTCTCGTACCTTCGAGTTTTTCCTTGTGCTATTGAGTTCTCCGCGTTTTAAATTATTTTTTTATAAAAGATTTATACGGTTGACATTATTGAAAATTTTCTAGGGACGATTTAAGAGTTTCTTCGGGAAAATAAAAATGTTTTATAGCTTGCAGGCGCAGCTCCAATCTTCCTCGCTCGATGGTGGTTGAATTCAGCGGTGGGGAATCTCACACGGCAACGCGTAGAATACATTATCAAGTTTTATGTCTTGTATCTTTGTAGATATGTTTTATAACTAAGAGAAAACAAGTTTAATTGCTGGCTGACTATTTATAGTCACGAACCAATAGAACGCGTTTTGAAGTAATGTTGGTGGATAAGCGTTTTTGGTAAATCAAGTCATCTTTTTTAAATTGCGTTTTGTTTTGCTAAACTGTTAACGTAAAACTTTAAAAAGGAAGTAATTTGTAAGATTACCTGAAAAATTGCTTGAAGAATGAGAGAGAGAGAGAGAGAGAGAGAGAGAGAGAGAGAGAGAGAGAGAGATTGATTGATTGATTGATTGATTGATTGATTGATTGATTGGTCGTCTTTATTTAAGGCGTGATTAAGGCCAGTTGGGCCTTCCTGACATCCAACCTTAAAATATGAGTACATTGTATAATCCAGCAAATAATCAATATCATTTAAATTATACCTAGATAAGAGGTAAGTACTAATTTATAATACAAACTATGTTAACTAACTCATTCATCCGTCCCATTCATTCATCACATTCATTCAATTTGAAAATATAAAGCTGTCAATAAAAGAGCAAAGTCACCTTCTGTTTACAAGTACATTCCGTCATGATTGCGGAGTTAGCTAATGTTTTGGCTTTTATTAAAGTAGTAAGTTTTAGTTTTAGATTTAAATACACTGAGATAATCATAATAAACATCCCTTCTTTCTACTGGAAGTGCATTCCATGTACGAATTGCGTGTATCCTAAACGAATTATCTAATAATTTCGTCCTGTGGATAGGAAAAGCGAGCTGCGTACCTGATCTTGATCTTGTGTTGAAAGATGTGATTAGAATGAAGGTAATTAAAGTGTGCAGCTAAGTAGGTCGGAGAAGATGTTGAGAGAATACGGTGGGTGAGACAAACTGAATGTAGGTTACGCCGGTCTTTCAGGCGGATCCACGATAACTGTTTAAAGCCTGGAGTGATGTGGTCAGATTTTCTTATTCCTAGGATAAATCTAACACATGAGTTCTGAGCACGTTGAAGACGATAAGAAATGGATGTTACATCGAAAAAACGTTGAAGTTCGTTTTTTTT